>APFE030330967.1:28301-49617 GCA_000404065.3 Pinus taeda | reverse complement strand
TTGGATGTCTTAGCTACTGCTATCCTTGGAAACACACTCTGGTCCACTGCTTGATACAAAAATACACGGGCTTTTGAGCCCTTTTTCCTATTGCTCTTCAATAGGTCTTTCTCTGCCTGAGTTAATCTGTTAAACTCATTCTCATCTGTCGGTTCTTCAAAACCATCTTGAACTATTTCCCATAAATCTTGACAGGAAAACAGGGCACTCATGGTTATTGCCCAATATTCATAGTTTTTCCCATTGAACTGTGGGAATTGAGGATTAAACATACCCATGCTGGTGCTGGTGCTGGTCATTCTAGCACTCTTTAACTATGCTTCTAAATGCTTGACTATGTATTTAAAACCACTGACTGTTTCTTCAACAGCAACACAGAAAAACTAATCTGAAAAATACCTGGATCCTGTTGCCAGAGACTTCACTTTGCTGGAGAAAATTTACTTCTGCAACAGAAAACTCCTCCCTTCAGCTTCTTTGACACTTTCAAAGAGCCTGAACCTGGCTCTGATACCACTTTTTGGGATTTTTCTGGTAAAATCCCAAAAACAACAAAAATTGTACATGAACTATACACATAGACAATGCTCTGTTTTGCCACAGGATCTTTAACACAGCGGAAACATAAAAAAAAAAAAAACTTTTGTTCAGCGGACAGAGTTTTTACACACCAAGGATTTCTATTCATTAAAAATTTCTGATACAAAATTCATCCTCTTTCACTCAGAGGGGTTCACCAATAACATTTCAACAAAAAAAATACTCTGTCTCCTCCTGAGATTTTGCACTGCTGTGTGTAAAAATCTCTTTTACATTCATTGCTGTAAAAACAGACTTCAACTACAGAAATTACATTCATGCTGTTGCATGCTCCTTTCTTACTTCGCACTGCTGTGCCTATTTTTCTTACATTCGCTGCGGTGAGTTTTTCCTTTGCACACTCACTCAACATACGCATTGTTGTGCCTCTCTTTACAATTACATTTCATTTACACTGATGTGTATATTTTCATACGCGCTGTTGCATTCTACATACACCACTCTAAGAAACATTACATATATATGTGACAACAAAAAAAAACTTACATCATTTTCACTTGCCATGCTGCCGTAAAATAAAAAAACAATAAAATTAAATGCTTTTACCAACCTTTACTTGTGCCCATACTCCCGCTCATAGAAAATGGTAAAATTAAAGACTTCACCAAAACTTACCAACCCACAGTAAATTGCATTTACTGTTTTACTGACAAAACTGGTGGTAAAGAAACTTTTACTTCACGTCAAATTCATTTGCTACAGGCCTGTACTTCAACCATTGACCTCAATTGGATCGCATCGTAGAAACACAATCTGCTGGAGGGAAAAAATGGAACACAATTATATTGGTGCGATTTGCGATTTGCAATTGGATCGCATCGCACCATCGCAATCGCAGAAATCAAGTGAACAAAACGGAGGCTCCAAGCATATAAGCGATTTGCGATCTGTGATAAGATCGCATCGCAGAAAACAAGGAAAACACAATTAAGGCAAGGATAAAGAAATATGATTTGCGATATGATCGCATCGCAAGGGAAATAATTCTGTAGTTGAAATTACAATTTCAACAAAATGGAAGTCCTGGTTTCTACACTCTCTGCCAATCAATCCCTTCTTATTGATGCTCTCGGCCTTGGAGATTGATGTTGAGACCACTACTTCCAAATGTCGCTTGATCATGCAGATCTAATGCTCCTTTCGCCCTTTCTTATCCAATAAATGGATCTGCATTCTCCAAATTTTAGAAAAGGGCTCGATGTCTGATGGGAGATTTAAATCTCAGCCCTCTAAACTTAAATATGAGTGGTGAGATCCGCGGAGCAGATCCAATCTAATAAATCCCTCAAAGTAATAACCTCTCGAACTTATTGCAAGACACTTTAAAGATAATTAAGTAAAAAGTAATAGACCAACTATGGTGATATTGAATACCACCCACGGTGGAAAAAGAAGTCCACGAAGGTGAGGATAAATCCCACTGAATTCCCTGCATGAAACCATTAGAGTGGCACGATGCACAAATCTAATACCATTATAAGATTTCAAAGGTTAAAAATTTCAACCAATCTAGAACACTTAGTGTACCACTATAAGATCTCAAAGGTTAAAAATTTGAACAGATCTAGGGTACTTAGTGTTCTGATTTAAAATAAACTTTCAACAAGTACAACAACATGGATAGGACTTAGAAATGCAACCCTTTATTTATATTATTAGATGAAAATAAAATAACACATTCCCATATAATAAGGTTGGAACCCCTTCAAATGGCATGCAGAACTGCTCAGTAATGACAAATCTAATATACTGAAGCCCACTTGTGAATCTTGAATGGATCCACCAAACAAATGTCATTGTCATCCCATGATCAACCTAGAACTGGCCATGCCTAGTTCTCAACAAAACACAATAAGATAGACAAAATCCCAATGATCCAAAAACCTAGTTCCTATTCCCTTGAATAGGCTTGATAGACTCTCTAGAAACCTTATTTTATCATTTTCCCTCAAAAAAAGAGGAAAATACTATGGTCAGAGCTCATGGGAAAATACCATATTATCTCTATATTATTCCCCCAAGTATACTAGAGTAAATTCCATGGGTAGATTCATAGTCACAAACAACAAACAATAAAGAAGAATTTGTATATTAATCATTAATCTACACATTTATAATAATGGTAGCACTAAATGAGGATAATGGAAGGAATGATGGGAATTGCACTAAGCTCTCATTTTTTATATGTGTGTGCCTTTTTTGACAAACGGCACATGAAGAACTCATTTCCCCACCTTTTTAGAAAATAGGATAAAAGGCATATGCATAATGGATTTATGCTTTAATTAATATTTAGTTTCGATGCACTGTTTAAGTCCCCATCACATAGCTTGTAAACCCCTATCACTTAGCTTGTAGCCCCCTTTCCCACTCGTGGAATCCAAGCCCCACACCTCTCTTGTTTAACTTGATTTACAATTGTGCATTTTTTTTATTAGATACCTAGGTTCATTGACCTTTTAGCACATATTCTCTCTGGGCTAAACCATGCATGAACTCTAGCGGCCCAACACATATATACCCATACATATAGGCAAGTAAACCCCATAGATCCTAGCTCAACAACGTAGTAACAATATATACAATGACATGGAGAGTCTTACTAGGGGTGTTACACTCTTTTAGGGTGTTTAAAAATATTTTTTTTCCTACCATTGGCCATTGAGTTTGAAACTACTTTTAGGTTGTTAAAGCTATATTCTTTTCTAGATATTGAAAGAAAAAAGAATCGTGCATTGTTTAATGATGATGTTTCACATCATTTGTTTTGGTTTGATATTACACTAGTGTGTGCTAGCTTTCTCTTGAATTGTACTATCCAAACATACAGGGTACAATCAAAGATGGAGCATCTCCATCAATTCTTTAATACTTGCATGGGATTCCCTATACAATTTATAGAGTACCTATTGACCCTCCGAGCCCATTTGCCTCACTCGGATTGCATCTCCCTTTGTCCTCACCTCAATGACTTAGATCTAACCACAAAAGCCAATTATGTCAACAATAAGACAAATAAAAAATTGGTCACTTGAGGATGTTAAAGATATATACACTCTACTTGTTAGTTCCTCACATAATAAGGGATACTTTTCCACGTTTGTACTTGTTACCCTGTAAAGCCCAAGCTCTTAAATACCATCTATCAATGAATGGAACCTAATAACTATTGACATCAATCCACCCCACTTATCCGTAAATGAGACAAAGCCACCAATAATTATAGTAAGCCAAAAAAAATTGATTTTATAAATATGATAATTAACATTATACGATGACAACCTATGATTTTCCCAAAAAAACATCAATATTTTTTTTTATAAAATTAAATAAATTTTAATTAAAATTATTATAAATATAAATTTCATTAAATTAATAATAAATATATTTTCCTTAAACATATAATCAAAATTATGAGATAGCAGACCCACCTATCTTTCTAAAGGAAAGCAGCCATATTTTAATAAAAATATATTAAATAAAATTAATTTAAAAATAACAAAATATCAAGAGGCATATTTAACTTTTTGATAAAATTTTAAATAAACTTTAAATTAAAAATATTATAGAATATAAATTCCAATATCTGACGGTAGAGTACATATATTACATTCTTAAATAAATAGCTGTGTTTATTCGATGCAGTGGATCTTCTCAAAATAGTATATGGCATTGTCGATGGTGGAGTGGGAATTCACATCATCATTCAAGCATTCGATTATTTCTGTTTAAAATAAACAAGTTTACCAACTCAATAAAAGATACATAATAACTATAAATATTTCAGAAATGCCATTCTCAGCTTCTTATTTTCTACATAATCATCGAATTCGCGATGACCATGGAAATATCTTTCTGAGAAATACAAATAATTTTTTAGCACATTTTATGAAGCTTGAATAGTTTATGAGCTTCTTTGAGATTTGACACTGCTCATATTTCTGATCGAACTCCTTCGGTGCACGTTTTTCCAATGTAATCGGCCAAACGTTGCAGGTTAACCCAAGAGGATCCTCCCTCGCTTCCTGCTTGCCTTATCGTTTCTCTAATTTCATTGCTCTTCCTCCTCATCTCTTCCCCTGCTTTGCTTCCCACCAGAAATTTGACAGCTCTTGCAATCTCTCCCCGCTCTATCACTCCATCGTCTCTACATGACTCTAACCCTAATCCAATCTTCCACTGGTTAACCACAAGCATCCTATTGGTGTATTGATCAATCCCCTGTGGAAAAACCAACATGGGGACCCCCAAACTCAGGCTCTCCATTGTTGAATTCCAACCCCCGTGGGTGAAGAAACCCCCAACGGAAGGATGAGATAAAACTGATAACTGAGTACACCACGGAACCACCAGACCTTGATTTTTCGTTTTCTCCAAAAACCCTTCTGATAGAGCGTCGCCATCATCATCAGAACCTAACATACCTGGACGGACTACCCACAGGAAATTCTGCCCACTTTCCAACAAACCCATCGCAATCTCTTCCACTTGAGTTCTGGACATGCGAGCTAGGCTTCCAAAGGAAACGTAGAGAACAGAGGATCTCGCCTTCGAATCCAGCCACTGCGAACAATCTGTTTCTGCCCACAGACTTAGTGAGGTAGGATTCACAGAAATCTCGTTATGCTTGCAGTCGGCTTCGAGATAAACTGATGGAAGAAACGGACCGAGTGAGTAGATGAGAGCTGCGGTTTCTCGAACTGCATCGCTCGCTTCTCTTTCAAGTTCGTACACTGTATTTCCGATAATCCATTCTGTCTCGTCTAGCAAAGCGATCTGTTGCACAAGATCTTTATAAAATTCACTAGACTTATCTCCCGCCTGCATAATTGATGGCAGATCCTCACGCTTCAATGGAGGAAGACCCGGAATATAGTCAATCATGACTTTGGAATCTGTAAAAATAAATATGTGTTAGTTACATATCAAAACACCTAAATCTTTCTTTTTTTTAATCAGTTCAAAAGGGACGAGAGCAGTGCACCTTCTTTCTTGGGCGGAATGTGACCGTTGGAAATAATTAAGGAGAGATGTTTATAGATGGCATAAACACTCACAGACTGCGACCAGAAAGAGACGAAAGGAACCTTAAATTTCTTGGCGATGAGAGACGTCCAAAAAAGAAAGAAGCTGCCGATTATAAGCGAGAACAGGGGCTTGTCAGCTTCTGTATGGAGGTGATTTTGTATCAGATCTTCGGTAGAATATCTCATTTTGTTCATTACAAATGGGTAATATTCCGAAAAATTGGCCTCTCGGTCAAAATCCAGCGGTAGACCGTCTGAAACCTGTGCGAAGCTAATGTTTGAACTCAGACCAACTGAAATCCTGTTGTGAGAACTGCGGGCTCTCATCATTTTGGAATGATTGGATTCTGTGTTGATGAAGGTGACCAGAATGCCTTTGGAAGAAAGCATCTCAGAGAGTTGTATCAGTGGAGTTATCTGGCCCTGAGCTGGGTATGGTATAACGAAAACATGGGGAGCCATAGTTACTAGAAGATCACAATTTGCTCTTTGAATGTGCAATTAGCACAGGGAACCCCTCAGGTGACGTAGTCTTAATAGAGTACCTGAAGTTTGAAGAGTAGGCGGAAAGATCTCTGACCAAATATAAAAAGAAGTTTGAAGAGTAGTACCTGAAGTTTGAAGAGTAGGCGGAAAGATCTCTGACAAAATATAAAAAGAAGTTTGAAGAGTAGGCGGAAAGATCTCTGACAAAATATAGAAAGAAGTTTGAAGAGTGGGTTCAGTTTTGGAAATATTTGTGTTTTTATAATTTAGCTTTTGTTTTTATTGTTTTAGTTTACCCAAGAGATCAATTTCAATAATGCATCATAACCAGTTGTTATTTAAATTTTTTTTACCACTCATCTAGGGGTCATACTCCCATGATTTTGAATCAATAACGACTATGTTTACACATTCGGATAGTGTTACTTATTAGCACTATGTAATGTAACTGAGGGAAATCCTCTATGATGTAATGTAACAAAGGGAAACCCTCTATGATGAAGGTATGATAGAATGCTTGAAGGAAGAGTAGGTGTGAAAAGACAAAATCTGAAATGAAACAGTATTGAGCTTTAATGATTAACCTAACTCGAAGTATAGGAATTCGTGCTGCATGTGCAATGCAGGGTACTTATCGTTTATGATGTCAGGGCGTACGCAAGTGAAGACCAGAAGCATTATTTGGCACGTCTTTGCTCTGCACTCCATATATTTGCAGCACTCCATAGGGGGAGCAGTATTTTGAGATAGGTATATATCCCATGTTATAGTGGCGGGGAGCAGTATATGTCATTAATTGGATTTATCGTTTATGATGTCAGGGCGTACGCAAGTGAAGACCAGAAGCATTATTTGGCACGTCTTTGCTCTGCACTCCATATATTTGCAGCACTCCATAGGGGGAGCAGTATTTTGAGATAGGTATATATCCGATGTTATAGTGGCGGGGAGCAGTATATGTCATTAATTGGATTTAAGTGGTAGACACCGGGTTTTTTCTATTTCATACTTTATAGGAATTTTAATTCGGCTTGACATGGGGCCGGTATAAGGCAATACAACATGCGGCTAGGTAATAAGAGAAAAAAAAAATAGCGACGTGTTGTATAACCTTAGCCTTATACCGGCCCATGTCAGACCGCGTTCAAATACCATATCCAAATACCATATCCTATAAAGTATGAAATAAGAAAAGCCGTAGACACTGCCCTAGCATATTAATAACTCTATAGCAAGGTATATATTAATGGTCTAGTAACACATGCGAAAAGCATTGTCAAGAGTGGATCTTCATGATTAACCTTCTACAGTGCACCTCCGTGATTAACCCTTCAATAGTGATTGAACTAACCCAAAAATATGAGATGGAGGTTGTTGGGTGTTATTTAGAAACGCTGCCAACTGTCCTTTTACTGCAGAGAATCTATACTTCACCTCGAACTAACCCCAAAATATGAGATGTAGGTTGTCGGGCTTCATTCAGAAACGCTCCCAACTGTACTTTCACTGCAGAGAATCTGTAATTCACCTCGAAACCTGAATTCATGAGACAATTCAACATACTTTCAACGGTGAAATATTTAATACAGATTCTTCAAGAGATTGTCGGATTGATTTTGTTTTACATGTTTACTGAAAATTAATACAGTTAAATCGCTTGAAAACAACGCATCTTCATATAAAAATATATATACAGCAACGTAACAAAATTACAGTTCCATCACATTGACTACACGGACAAATTAATATATTTTATAGCATTTCTTTATTAGATTTTCAGGATGCGACTACAATGGACTAAATCCAATTCACAAAATTTTATTTGTTTTAATCAATTACATTAAAAGAATTTAATTGAATGTGACAATGACAGGAATGATATTGGCAAGAGAGTGATTCTTACACAGTTCCCTATGAATAAACTATGTTGAGATTGCAATAATGAATTTGAGAGTTTAAATTATTTTATATATGTAGTTTATTTATAGTAAATGATGAGAGTAAGGAGATATAAACTCAAGATTGATATTGTCACACCTCCTTCTCTAATTACCTTTACCGAACTTGAAAATACAATATTGTTTTTATTATTATTTATTTTTCACCATATATAATAAATATTAATTTTCACTACTACATTAATGGTATTTTTAAGTTTTTAAGAAAAAATAAATCTGGTTTTAAAAAGTCATTTTTATTTTAGTTATTTTACATTAAAATTTAATATTAATTGAATTCTCTAAAATATCAAAATTAAAAACAAAAACAATTTGAGACAAAAATGTTTTAAGACAAAACTTTATATATAAGACAAAAAAGTGTAAGACAATTTTATATTTAAGACAAAAATAGTTTGGAACAAAAATATTTTAAGACAAAACTTTATATTTAAGACAAACATTTCGAGACAAAATTATTTTAAGTCAAAACTTTATATTTAATACAAAAACAGTTGGAGACAAAATTATTTTAGGACAAAACTTTATATTTAAGGCAATGGCAACTTAAGATCAAACCCATTCAATACAATTAACAATTAAGATAAAAACATGTCAATTTAATAATTGATTATGAGGATACCTTTGCTCTTGTAGCAAGGTACTCATCCATTAGATCAATTCTTTCTTTGGCTACACAAATGGGGTGGAAGATCCACTAGATGGATGCAAAAACAACATTTCTCAATGGGGTTATTGAGGAACCATAAGGTTTTGAGACATTTGAAAGGGAGTCTCATGTGTGTAGACTCAAACGAGCGTTGTATGGCCTCAAAGAAGCACCACATGCTTGGTACACCAAGACCGATAGTTATCTCACCGGTTTGGGCTTCACCAAAAGTGAAGTGGATGCAAACCTCAATCACATCTTCGTAGAAGGTAAATTGCTTATTATTGTCTTCTATGTTGATGATTTGATTTTAACTAATGATGAGCAACTGATCATATCTTGCAAGGATGACCTTGCAAGGGAATTTGAAATGAAGGATACACGTCTCGTGCACTACTTCCTCGGGATGGAAGTATGGAAAGATGATGGGGAACTGTTTGTCTCTCAAGGAAAGTATGCAAATGAGATATTACAAAGATTTTGCATGGAGAGTTGTAAATCCATGGAGACACCTCTAAAAAACAACTGGAGGGCGAAAGATGTCATTTCAGGTGAAGAAGTGGATGCTACCATTTATTGGCCACTAGTGGGTTCACTCATGTATCTTGTGAACACATGACAATATATGTGTTAAGTAGTCAACTAGTTAAGCCAAGTTATAGTTAGGTCAACCAAATTATTTTGGAAGGTGGTTAAACATGTTTTATGACACCTCAGAGGCACTACCTAGTTTGGACTATGGTACAAATGGGCAGAGGGAGTGAAGTTGTGTGGCTTCACAAATGAAGATTAGGTGTGAAGTACATCAGACCGAAAGAGTACATCAGCTGGAATTTTGAGTGTTGGGTTTGCAGCCATTTGTTGGTATAGCGAGGAGCAAAGATATGTGGTGCTCATCTCAATAGAAGTAGAATACACGACTGCAAGTCAAGCAACATGTGAGGTCATATGGATGAGCAAGAACTTATTAGACTGTTTGGTCAAATGACGGATCCAATTGTGATCTACTGTGACAATCATAGTTGCATCAAACTCTCTATGAATCTTGTATTTCATGATTGATCCAATCATATAGGTATCTGGTATCACCATTTACAGGACTGTGTGTACAGGCGCATGGTTGCCATGGTTGATTTCCATATTGAGACAATCCTTGTCATAATGCAATGTTGGACCATGCTTGACCTTTCTTAGACCATGATTGATTTACATATCAAGGCAATATTTGTCACAATGCGATGTTGGACCATGGTTGACTATCATACTAAGACAATCTTTATGATAACGCGACATGCGACCATGGTTGACCACGGTTGATGATGGTTGGTTATGATTGTCCATGGTTGACCATGTTTGATATTATAAATCCAAGGGAATAATAACCCAAGGGATTGATCTTATAAACCCGATGGAATAATAAACTTAAGGGATTAATACCAAGACCCCAAAGGATTATGAACCCAACGAAATAATGTTAAACCTATGGGACTAATATTATACACCCAAGGTATATAAACCCTAAGATAAATATTATAAACACTAAAATAAACATGGTTTACCATGGTTGATTTTCATATTGAGACAATCCTTGTCAAAATGCAGCGTAGAATCATGTTTAACCATCGTTGATTTTCATATCAAAACAATATTTGTCCCAATGCGATGCTCGACCATGATTGATCATGGATGACCATGTTTTATCTTATAAAACATGGTTGACCATGGTTGACCATGATTGACCATGATGAGACAATATTTGTCATAATGCAACATTGGGCCATGGTTGGGACAATGATTTATTTTCATATTGAGACAATCTTTGTCACAATACAATGTTGGACTATGGTTGGCCATGATTAACCATGGTTGACCACGATGGATTTATAAAATAAAGTTGCCCATGCTTAAATAATATTAAAACAAAAGAAATAATTTTATAACTCCAAGGTATATAAATTCTAAGATAAATACTACAAACACTAAAATAAACATGGTTGATTTTCATATTGAGACAATACTTGTCAGAATGGGAGATTGGACCATGGTTGACCATGATTGATATTATAAACCTAATTGAATAATAAACCCAAGGGATAAAATTTATAAACCCAAGGTATATAAACCCTAAGATAAATATTATAAACCCTAAAATAAACATGCTTGAATGTGGTTGACCATGATCGATTACCATATTGAGAAAATCCTTGTTACAATGCGACGTTGGACCATGATTATCCATGAATGAATTTCATATCGTGAGAAACGTTGTCACAATGAGACCATGGACTATGGTTGACCATGGTTGATTTTCATATTGAGACAACCTTTGTCACAATGCGACATTCGACCATGATTGACCATGGTTGCCCATGATTGATATTATAAACCCAAGGGAATAATATTAAACCCAATGGGCTAATAATATAAACCTAAGGTATGTACAATCTAAGATAAATATTATAAACACTAAAATAAATATGGTTGACCATGGTTGATTTTCATATTGAGACAATCCTTGTCACAATGTGATGTTGGACCGTGGATGACCATAGTGTATTTTCATATTGAGACAATCTTTGATACAATGCTTGATTCAACCATGGTTGACCATGAATGACCATGGTTGACCATGTTTGTTTTTATAAAACATCGTTGACCATGATTTTCCATGGTTCACTATCATCGTTGAACATGATGAAAGAGACTTTAATCAAGGTTGATGAAATTAAATAATGGTTAATCAAGGTTGACCATCGTTAACCATGGCTGCTCATAGTTTACCATGATTGTGGTTCACCATAAAGACATAGACCATGGTAACCATATTCAAGCATGATTAACCATCGTTGATCCTGGTTCACTCTAAAGACATTGATTAACCATTATGACCGTGGTTGATGATGGTAGAGCATACTTGACCATGGAAGATCATATTGAACATGTTTGATCATGGTAAATGATAGTTGACATTAACTGGCTATGGTTGAACATAGTTGAGCATATTTAACCATATTCAATTTTACTAGTTTATTAATAAATTTTATTAAATTATTAATTAATTAATAATTGATTTAATTATTTATTTATAATAATTAATATTAATACTAATAACAATGTTAATATATAAATTAATATTAATATAATAATCTAAACATGGCATAAGCCCCAAGAGTTAGCTCAATCAGTCAAATCAAGTGCCTTGCCAATGGGAGGTCATAGGGTCGAATCCTGAAAGCTCTTGGGGTCAGGTCAGTAAAGAGGCCGAGAGGTGTCGATGCCCTTCGGGTGGCGTCCACTCAGTATTGAACAACCCTAAATGTAGTGGCTACCCACTGACCCGGGTATCCGTGAACTAGAAGTGAAAAAAATTAATAATAATCTAAACATGGCAATATTAATGTTTAATATTATCTAATATTTTCAACTATAAATTATATAAATTAAATTAAATAAAAAAAATAAAATTGTCGATTATTAATGTTCTTAAATATATATTAAATTAATAAAAAATTATCATCAAAAATATGTAAGTTTTTAAGATTTACATTTAACAATTAAAACTGTGATTTTTTTTAATTCCACCAAGAATAAATTATTTAGATTCTAAATAATAATCCTAAAATATTAACATATTATTAATATTATTTTTTTTATTTATAAAAAATAAATACTTTACTTTTTATTTTCTCTTTATTATTATTTTTTAATCAAAGTGTAAATCCCTAAAGTATTAAGACATTATGCAAAGTATACCATTGGAAAAAGGTCGCCACAAGAAAAATGCCACCACGATACCAAAACATTTGATCTAAAATGTCTTTTTAGAACCATCAAAGTCGACTTGTTAAGCCAAAAGACATTCTTTAATAGGCTCGGTGACAGATCAATACATTTTAAAAATGTGAATATGGTATTCGCTGAATCTAAAAGAGTAGTATTTAAATAGTAAATAGCACGAAAGTAAAAACGATGCCAGGTATTATATTGTTCAGCAAAAAATCCAATATGATAAGGCTGGTAGATATCACTTTTCTCTGTAGATATGTAGGACATATAGCATTTCCTTCTGCCATTATATTATCCGCGTATGGCATGTGTAACAGAGGGTTCTTATCGTTTATGATGTCATTGCGGCGCAAATGAAGAGCAGAAGCACGGTTCGGCACGGCGAGTTCTATTTGTGGCACTGTAGCATAGTTAATGCTCTAGTCTTTACACTACTGACAGGAATTTGACATACCATGTTCATGCATCAACGCATACATCATCACCTTGCTCCGATGCCTTTCTGCCAGAGACCTCACCACGACAGGGGATGGGTTCCTCCCGCTTCCGGCTCCGGTGTTCCTGCCCGCCTCGGACTTAATCACTTGGATGTACTTAATGCAAGTGGATGTAGTTAATGAAGTTGGAAATTATTAATTCCTACTTGTCTATGGTTATAATTCTCCATTTGAGGAGTTTGTTCATATATTATAGGGATTTAGTTTTCTCTAGTTTAGTGTGTGGTTGAGAGAATCTCTCAACCACACTACTGTACGTCTAAGATAGCATTCATATCTTGAGACTATTGATTGTATAAATATCTTGTAATTTCCTCATTATTAATTATCAGAATATATTGATTGAGCTGTTTTTATCTTGGTATCAGAGCCTCTGAGGGCCAGGCCCTCCTGGGCTGAGGGAAAATAAAGAGAGTTTATTTTGTTTTGGGTTTGTCCATCTGAGGAATACTGCCTACCGGATTCCGCTTGCCCCAGACGAAGATACAATGATGTTTCCTTCGTCACCGGTTGATCTGAATCTGATTAGAGTGGAGCAGCGACACGCTGTATCCGTGCCTCGAGCAGCAGGAGCTAATTTGACAGTGAAGGCCAGTAAAAGGAAGAGAGAAAAGACTAATTGTCCTGCAAGACGTTTGTGGGAAGAGGCGACAATTTGCAATTAGCAAACAACTCGGGAAGATCAATGGCGCCTTGAGAGAAATCTTGCCTCTTCTCTTCATCTTCGGTACTAAAATCAGGCTCTGCGGGTTTTCTCAAGGTTGGTATTGTATAAGTTATGTTATGATAGTATGTGTTCCTCAGCGTCTGAACTCCTTTTCTTGTATTTGCCGCAAATCGAGATGCATAGATGGTTGCTCCAAGAGCAGTAATGGCAGGACCATTTAATGTTGGAATGTGATGCACATTATATTCCTCTTTGTATTGAATCTCTGCAATCTTTCGTCTCTTGAATCGCCGCCAAGCTGCTTGAATGAAGCATGCTGCCCATGTTCGCCATTGGTGGGAATAAAATCGGAACGTATGCTGTAGTTTTTTACTGTGCAAGTGCCGAAATTGACTCGCCACAAATTTTAGATCTTCAGCTTGCAAAGCAAAGGCTTCCACTTCCACCAAGGCTTAGACAGTTCTTGTGGAGGATGGAAGATTTATATTGGATCATTTTTTCCTCACGTGGATCTCTATTAGAGCGAAGGCCAAGGACCTCCCTCAAGTGATGCGGTTGATGATGCTCCTAACAGTGGTCCAATGCAAGCTGATCCTTCTGTGAATGGGTCTCCTGGATCTGGTGAGAAGGTGTGAGCACCCACTGGTTTGAGGATCTGCGATCTGCGCTCCGATGGTGACTGCGTGCTGCGGATCGATGCAATTGGTGGGTGCCTATGTGAAGAGGGGCTTCTGCCTGATACCATTGGTGCTTTATACAATCATCCACTTGAGGGGCTTCTGCCTGATACCCTAGGTGGCGCAATTTCATTTCTTGTCTCAGGAATGACAGCACAAACTGTTGTGTTTTTTTTACATTTGGGGTTATTAAAATCGTCGATGATCATTGTGGGCTTTGGTTACCCGGGAATATATTCCACATACTGTTTCAAATGGCATGTCAAATGCAAAAGGCCACACTTCTGTGCTGGCTTTACGCTTTCAATGCTCACACGGAAGTGAAAATGTCGGTCTGCCGGTGAAGAAATGCTCTTTAAAGTGAGCTCTGTTAATGGTCAGATCGTTCCATGTGATTTTGATTCAAGGAAGACGGGCTCGTGTAGCAGCAGCCTCTACAACAAATGGACAGTTACTGCTAGTTGATGAAAAGCTTGCCAGCAGGAATTTAGAGATGAATGCTGTTCTGGAGAAGATTGCTTCATCAGCCCGGGAATTGGGACATTATCATTCAGTTTGATGTGGGGCCATCCCGCCTTGTTGCAGAGGAGGGTAAATCAAAGTGTTCGTAGGTGAGCCTTGATGATGTTACAAATTGCTTCATTCTAGGAGATTCAGAGAAATCTTACTATCATCTGGTTTGAGGCGAAACAGATGAGAAAGAAGCGAAAGTTTGTCGCGGATGGTGTGTTTTTTGCTGAGTTGAACGAAGTACTTACTCGCGAGCTTGCGGAGGATGGATATGTGGTGATCATCTCAACAGAAGTAGAATACATGGCTGCAAGTCAAGCAACATGTGAGGTCATATGGATGAGCAAGAACTTATTGGACTGTTTGGTCAAATGACGGATCCAAATGTGATCTACTGTGACAATCATAGTTGCATCAAACTCTCTGTGAATCTTGTATTTCACGATTGATCCAATCATATAGGTATCTGGTATCACCATTTACAGGACTGTGTGTACAGGCGCATGGTTGACCATGGTTGATTTCCATATTGAGACAATCCTTGTCATAATGTAATGTTGGACCATGCTTGACCTTGCTTAGACCATGATTGATTTACATATCAAGGCAATATTTGTCACAATGTGATGTTGGACCATGGTTGACTATCATACTGAGACAATCTTTGTGATAATGCGACATGCAACCATGGTTGACCACAATTGATGATGGTTGGTTATGATTGACCATGGTTGACCATGTTTGATATTATAAATCCAAGGGAATAATAACCCCAAGGGATTGATATTATAAACATGATGGAATAATAAACCTAAGGGATTAATACTAAGACCCCAAAGGATTATGAACCCAATGAAATAATATTAAACCTAAGGGATTAATATTATAAACTCAAGGTATATAAACCCTAAGATAAATATTATAAACACTAAAATAAACATGGTTTACCATGGTTGATTTTCATATTGAGACAATCCTTGTCAAAATGCGGCGTAGGATCATGTTTAACCATCATTCATTTTCATATCAAAAGAATATTTGTCCCAATGTGATACTCAACCATGATTGATCATGGATGACCACGGTTTATCTTATAAAACATGGTTGACCATGATTGACCATGATGAGACAATATTTGTCATAATGCGACATTGGGCAATGGTTGGGACAATGATTTATTTTCATTTTGAGACAATCTTTGTCACAATACAATGTTGGACTATGGTTGACCATGATTAACCATGGTTGACCACGATGGATTTATAAAACAAAGCTACCCATGGTTAAATAATATTAAAACAAAAGAAATAATTTTATAAACCCAAGGTATATAAATTCTAAGATAAATACTACAAACACTAAAATAAACATGGTTAACTATGGTTGATTTTCATATTGAGACAATACTTGTCAGAATGGGAGATTGGACCATGGTTGACCATGATTGATATTATAAACCCAAGGGAATAATACAACCTATGAATTAATACTAAAATCCCAAGGTACTACAAACCTAAGGGAATAATATTAACCCTACAAATATGAACCCTTAGATTAACAAACCTAAGAGATTGATATTATAAACCTAATTGAATAATAAACCCAAGGGACAAAATTTATAAACCCAAGGTATATAAACCCTAAGATAAATATTATAAACCCTAAAATAAACATGCTTGAATGTGGTTGACCATGGTCAATTACCATATTGAGAAAATCTTTGTTACAATGCGACGTTGGACCATGATTATCCATGAATGAATTTCATATCTTGAGAAACGTTGTCACAATGAGACCATGGACTATGGTTGACCATGGTTGATTTTCATATTGAGACAACCTTTGTCACAATGCGACATTCGACCATGATTGACCATGGTTTCCCATGATTGATATTATAAACCCAAGGGAATAATATTAAACCCAATGGGCTAATAATATAAACCCAAGGTATATACAATCTAAGATAAATATTATAAACACTAAAATAAATATGGTTGACCATGGTTGATTTTCATATTGAGACAATCCTTGTCACAATGTGATGTTGGACCGTGGATGACCATAGTGTATTTTCACATTGAGACAATATTTGATACAATGTTTCGTTCAACCATGGTTGACCATGTTTGATTTTATAAAACATGGATGACCATGATTTTCCATGGTTCACTATCATCGTTGAACATGATGAAAGAGACTTTAATGAAGGTTGATGAAATTAAACAATGGTTAATCAAGGTTGACCGTTGTTGACCATGGCTGCTCTTGGTTTACCATGATTGACTATGGTTCACCATAAAGACATAGACCATGGTCGACCATATTCAAGCATGATTAACCGTCATTGATCCTGGTTCACTCTAAAGACATTGATTAACCATTATGACTGTGGTTGATGATGGTAGAGCATGCTTGACCATGGAAGATCATATTGAACATGTTTGATCATGATAAATGATAGTTGACATTAATTAGCTATGGTTGAACATAGTTGAGCATATTTCACCATATTCGATTTTACTAATTTATTAATAAATTTTATTAAATTATTAATTAATTAATAATTGATTTAAAATCATTTATTTATAATAATTAATATTAATACTAATAACAATGTTAATGTATAAATTAATGTTAATATAATAATCTAAACATGGCAATATTAATGTTTAATATTATCTAATATTTTTAAATATAAATTATTTATAATTAAATTATAAAAATTATTATTTTAATGTTGTTAAAAATTATTAATTATAATTAATAATAATAATTTATATCAAAAATATGTAAAGTGTTTTAAAATTTACATTTACCATTAAAACTATGATTTTCTTTAATGTACAAAATAAGTTATCTAGATTCTAAATTATAGTGCCATTATATTATCTGCGTACGGCATGTGTAACAGAGGTTTCTTATCATTTATGATGTCATTGCGGCGGAAATGAAGAGCAGAAGCACGGTTCGAGACGTCTTTGCTGCAGTACTCCATGTATTTGCTCTTCTTAAAAGTGTATGGTAACACGTGAATAACGTTGGTACACTCTGCATCTCCATGATTACTTTGGAGTACAATGCACTTTCGTGATTAACCCTTCGATAGTGAATGAACTTGATTGTCCACCAGGGATCCCATCAAATATAGGGGAGGGTCGCCAATACATGTGCGCCTTCCCCGCCACGTCGTTTTTACACACGGCAACCCACATGGCTCCGGTACGACACCTGTCCACCGTGGAGCTGGCCGTGTGGGCTATCACCTCCAGCCTTTATTAACCACCTTCGCGCCGTTTACAACGTTGGTATCACCTCATTTCGACGATGTATGGTTTTCCCTTCATCTTTCTGCTCGGGGCCGGTAGTTGGGCGAAGCCCCCCGCCGAAGATGGCGCGGCACGGCCCTGTAACCTGCGCGGGTTTTGGTTAGTTGTTGTTGCCGCTGAATGCATTGAACGGTTGACAGGGTTTGTGTTGTTGCGGGCGGAGTTGTTTATTCGTGTGCTGGAGTATGTGTTTCATGGAGTTTCTGGGTTTCTGGCTGGGACAGCAGTTCTGGTTTTCTTGTGTGCCTCCGCCTGGATTTCTTGGTCGTTCTTCCATGCAAGTTGTTTAACATGGAATGCCGGTTGTTTAGCATTTCTCTGGTGGTGGTCTTATTCGGCTGTCAAGTTGTTCGGGGAGGAGTCGGTCGCCATTCTACTGAGCTTGAGGTAACATAGCATTTTTAGGCATTTTTAGGCTGTTTTTGTCTTCTCTAATGGCTTCTAATGGCTTGTTTCTTCCTGTTGCAGGTGTTGCAGGTGTGGAAAAGGATGTTGCAGGTGTGGAGAAGGTCAGGCGAGCTGTGGGGAGGCTTGTAACCGGTAGGATTTTTAATCCTACCAGCTTTAGCTCTCTGTGTTTTTCAACACAAGCACTCTAACAGGATTTTGTGATCTGTTTTGGCATTTTCTGTCTGTCTGTGGAGGCATTCTGGCATTCTGTTTGTTGTTTTGGCATTTTGTTGTTTTGGCATTCTTCTCTGTTTATAGCTTCGGCCCTCGTAAATTGCTGCGAATTTTTTCAAAGAACTGTAATGGACATTTGTAGGGTTTACGGTTTTAGGGGTTCTGTCTGTCTGTGGAGGCATTCTGGCATTCTGTTTGTTGTTTTGGCATTTTGTTGTTTTGGCATTCTTCTCTGTTTATAGCTTCGGCCCTCGTAAATTGCTGCGAATCTTTTCAAAGAACCGTAATGGACATTTGTATGGACATTTGTAGGGTTTAGGGTTTTAGGGGTTCTGTCTGTCTGTGGAGGCATTCTGGCATTCTGTTTGTTGTTTTGGCATTTTGTTGTTTTGGCATTCTTCTCTGTTTATAGCTTCGGCCCTCGTAAATTGCTGCGAATCTTTTCAAAGAACTGTGATTAGGATTCGTTTTTGGCATTTTCTTGAGCAAGAATCCATAATTTCATTTATTTTCACTACAAATACTATAGGTGCTCATTTGTCTTTATTATTTCCAAGGTTCCCATGCCATTAAAAATCTTCTAGCTTGTCTATGGTTCGCCTAGAAATTTCTTGTGTTAGGGTAATACTGAGAGGCCCTGTGTTGGCTGTAATAATATATTTTCTTGTAACTTTTTTGTATGGAACTTTTCTTAATTAATATATGGGAAAATTCCCAGTTTCTATGGATGAAATTTCAGAAACAGTTAAGTTCCCTTATTTTATTTTGAGGGTTTTCCCCCCTCTAGTTAATTTCCATTTTTCTTATTTCTTAACTGGATGTGTGGGAGAGGTTGTAAGTTCCTTTCCTTTATTTTCCAAAACAATGGCTACAATTTTCTCCTTTATGATTCATCATGCATGTTAATAAAATATGGTTACCCGAACAAGGTTTTTCTTAATTTGCTAACTAAATTGGGGCTAAATCTTGTATGGACATATGTTGAAATTTTGCTTCCTTTATTTATGAGAAATTATAAAACTATATGATTCTTTTTTATTCCTAAAATGAAACATGTAGCTTGTCTACTAATTACTACAAAGTCTTTACGCCATTATTGATATTTTTTCCATTTTTGTTCTCTATGCATATGTGTTGTACATTTTTTATATGAAATTATGGATTGTCACATTAATTTCATTAATTCTATACTAAACATGCATAGAGATTTGTATGGACATTTGTATGGTTTAGGGTTTTAGGGGTTCTGTCTGTCTGTGGAGGCATTCTGGCATTCTGTTTGTTGTTTTGGCATTCTTCTCTGTTTATAGCTTCGGCCCTCGTAAATTGTTGTGAATCTTTTCAAAGAACTGTAATGGACATTTGTAGGGTTTAGGGTTTTAGGGGTTCTGTCTGTCTGTGGAGGCATTCTGGGTTCTATCTATATATTTTAGTTTATCTATATATTGTTGGGCAAGGGACTATTTGGTCCCTAGGGCTCTGCCTCGTGATGAACTAACCTAACCTGCTATGCCCCAGTTCTCAAATATTATCCATGTAACAAAATTTATTATGGCAATTGCTATTGTATCTTGAAGTGTTTATCATCTTATTTATTGAAAGGAATATAACCGAGTCTTTTGCAGTATTTTTCATTTTGTTTATGAAAAAGAATTAGAGCAAAGTTTTTTCTTTTTATTTAAAAATAAGAATAGGAATCACACCCATGTAATTTCTTTAGTAATGGCATTCCTTCATCTTGCTTAGGTCTGTTCAATTTTAAAGAATGGATATCACTGTTTCTTTCATGATAAGAATATATACTTTTTTAAAGAGATTTTCATTATACAGTTTTCAGTTTTTAGTATAATAAATTTATGTAGTCTCCTGTGATTTCCTGGGTTATGAATAAAAAACTAGTTTAATTTTTTTTTGTTTCAAAACAAAAGAAACACAATCGATTTGTAATACTCACCTACTGATAATTGTGCTCCCTGGTCGTGATTGGACCTAGGTTACCTAGAACATGTTCACTGCTGAGGGGGATGTTTCTAATAGTTATTTTGGGTCTAAACAGTCTTTGAGCAAGTTTAAGCTTGCAACTCCAAAAGCTTAATTGGTATCCTGTTGTCTATTATAAGTCCTACAACGTTTTTACCTGTTTAGTTCTCACATTTGAAACAAATTTAGGCCAGAAATTTCTGGTTAAAGTTATATTGCACAGAGGTCCAATTTGCATCCTCGGCACTACTTTGATTATCCTCAGTGCGATGTAGGTTGTCCAGGATAAACTCCTTGGGAAACAAGTTTCCCTAATCATTAAAGAATGGTGGTAATTCTGCAAACAGATTTCTATGCACTTTTGAAACTTTTCTTCCTAGTTGCTTGGGGAACAGGGATATAAGGAGTGCAGAGCTATCGGGAGAGGAGAATGTGTTGATAATAGTGATATATTTGTAGGGTCCCTAAGCCATTATTTTCTTTCCTTTTATCTGTGTTAATGGGCAACACTCAGCTTAGTTGACCT
>APFE030330967.1:0-17364 GCA_000404065.3 Pinus taeda | reverse complement strand
TTTTGGACATAATTTAAAACTTATTTAAACATAATGTTATTTATTTCTGTTTAAATTTTGGTTTCAAAAGTCTTAATCACTGGTGGTTTGGTGGGACCAGTATTATATCAACTACTGGTCCCTGCACAAGAATAGGAATCTCTCCCCTAGTTCAAAATTTTGTAAAGTTTTTAAGATTTTTATTTGATAGTAGGAAAAATTGTGAAAACCTGACACGTGACTCTGTTTTGAAGTTCCAATTTTGTGGACTTGACTCTGTTTTGAAATTCCAATTTTGTGGTTGATTGAATGGAGGAAAAAAATTATGACATAGAGGTTGTTATAAAAAAATTCCCAAACGTCTTTTTGTGTTTTTCTTGTATAGAATTTGTATTCACTTTAAAAACAATTTAACTTTTTTTAATCTTGAAATTCAAGACTATTAATATTTGTAAATTTATAGTTTTATTAATATATTTGTATATGTTGGGCTCAATTAATAATAAAAATTTAAATGGTCTGGTTTTTGCTGCCGTTGCGTGTGCCCAACCGCGTGAGCGCCTTGGCCTTCGACCTTCCGCCATGGCCCCTCCGGTTGCGTTTGTCCTCGCCTCGCTCCTGCTCTCTTCTTCTCTCCCCTAACGAGTCCCCTGCGCTTCTTATGCCCCCTTCCCTCCCCTTTCTCTCATTCTGTTTCCTCCCCACCCTCGCATTCCAATTCCTACGGCTCTAGTCCCCGTCTTTTTCTTCCCTCTCTGCCTGCGTTTCCCTTCTGCGCTTTAGCCTTTCAGCTGATCCCTGTGCCTCTGGTCTCTCTTCCTTTAATTTCTGCTCTTATTCTCTCAACTCGACCGGACTGGTTCCTGGGTTTCTCAGCGATCTCAGCATCATCCCTTTTTGCTTCAATGGCAAGGAGCGAGCACTGTCTCCACTGCGCTGATCTCCAAGCCGAGCTAGAGCAAATCCAAGCCCACCAGAAGATCTTGGATGCCAAAATTGACAATCAAAATCGTATTATTAATGAGAAATATGCAACTAACATTAACTTGCTTCATCATAGAATTTCTTCGCTTCACGAACAGTTCAATCAACTTTCCAATAGGTGTAGGCATGCTGAAGAATCCATTGAAATTTTGAAATACATGATGGAAAAGAGAAATGCAGTACCCACAAGTTCGTCAAGCATCAAGCAAGCTGGTGTCGATAACAAGCGTGAAGAGTCTACTGCTCGGCACATAAGCCACATCAATATAGATTGATTATGCTTTGTAAATGTTGCTATCTGTTGTTCCAGTTTGTTAGGATTTATCTGTGGTCAGTTTTTTTCAAAAGCCCAAAAGGCAAGATCAAGGAGGAATTTTGTCTAGCTTGTAACTCCTCCTCACTTTACTCTTTATCGCATAACAATATATATTTAGCCTCCCTTCTTCTTTCAGAAATATAATACAGCAACCAACTTTGTTATATATATATATATAATACAAGTTATTTGTTAGATTTAACAAAATACACAATTTAATGGATAACACATACTGTCCAAATACAAATGCATTAACCTAACTACACAAATATTGATTAACGAAATCCAAAAAATTGTCAAATTTATTTTCATTTTAAAGAGATTCACTAAAATTTGATATAATTTAACGTCTTAAAAACAACACTTGTTACAGAAGAATTATATTAAAAATTCCGTCACATTGACTATTTATACAAATTAATATATTTTATATTTTATGATTCGTCTTTATCTGATTTTCAGGATGCGACAACAATGAGACAAAATTCAATTCACAAAGTTTATTTATTTTAATAAATTAGATTAAATGAAAGTGACAGTGAAGGTAATGATGAGTTACGTAACAAACACATTGATGAAATTTAAATTATATTACTGAATCATAAGATGGGTCCAGCGAATATAGCCATCCTGACATGACTCGGTTCAAATTGACTATTATTTAGCGCTCTGGATGATTGGAATTATTACGAGCGTGAGTATCCTGATGATTTGCTGGAAATTGCCATTCGATGCACCATGGTCGAGATATAAGTTTGTTCTTTGTAAGTTTTTAAGGTTTTAATATTTCAATAGAATTAGAAGTTTAAGTATTCACTAATTAACATTTAAAAAATATATTTAGATATTCTAATTTTTCATTAATTTATAAATATATTAATTAAGGGTAGGTAGGTTTTTACTATTCATAATTATTATGTTAATTTTTTATTTTTGTACCATAGAGAATAAGAGATGAAAAGAGAAGACTTAATGTACTTTGGAATTTGTTTTAATTGGAGAGAATGTGTGTAAGCGTGTTATTTCACTTTTAAAGACTAATAAATAAAATAATTAGAAAATAGGTTTAAATAGTATTATCTAATAGGAGAAAGAAACACTTAATTTGATAAGTAAAAAGAACAATCAAATTTACTAGATCAACAAAGAAATGAAAAGAAAAAGAGATATATATATAAATATATTATATATAATTATTTATTCATAGCATTAGAATAAATAAAAATAATTTTAAATAGACCATGACAAATAATTTGAAAAAAAAAATGTTTTAATAAATTACAAAAAAAAAATAAAAATTTATATTAATTTTAAATTTAAAAAATATCATTAAAAATAGAAAAATTAAATAATTTTAAAATTAGAAATTATGAAGGAAAAGGAAAAATATAGAATTAAAAGACTTAAGAATGTATGGGAAAATCTATTTATGATTAAAATGATAGAGAGGGGATTAATAAAAAGAAAAAAACATTGGAAAAAAGAAATTAATCTAAGAATCAAAGAGATAAAAGGAAAGATCAAACATTAAGGTTTTGAATTGGAGGTTTCTAAGAATGATTTAGCCTGTAGTCATTTTCATGATTGAAGTTATTCAAATACTAAGAATTCATCCATGATCTAGATGGAGTGGAATAGAAGGGAACAAGAGTGAGAATCTTGCTAAGCTCTCAAAATCTAAAAAAATATGAATAACTTTAAGTGAGAATGGTTACAACTTAAACATTCTTAAAAAGCCTCAATTCAAAACCTTAACTATTTAATCTTTCATTTTTCCCTTCTTCCTAAATTAATTTATTATTTTACCATATTTTATTTCCTTTTTCATTAATTCTCCCCGGTCTCTATCATTTTATTCCTAAATCGTTTCCCCTCAAAAAAAGTTTAATTTTATATTAATCCGTAACTTATTAATTTTTTTAATGATTAAATTTTAAATTTTAAATTTATTTAATTTTAAATTTAAATTTTTTATTATGTTCTTTTTAATTTTCAAATTTTCTTCCAATGTTAAATGAAAATTTATTGATTTTTAATGTATAATTTAAAAATGAAAAAAAAATTATAATAATCACCTGGTCTCATAGTGGTATGGCCAATAGACTCCCATGTTGTGGTCTGGCATATCATATTTCTATAGTATATCGCATGTTGCGGTCTTGGCATATCATATTTCTATCGTATATCATACTTCTATGGCGATATACATACTCTTTCCTTTTGTGGTCTCGATATATCATACTCATACTCTATAGTGGTATCGTATATCTCAATTGCTCAAATATCCCAGGTCTATACATTCTCTTTCTTTTCCTTTCACATTTATTTGTTAAGTTTTACGTATTAAAATTATGAGTAATTTTCCTCATATTTTTAATTCTGCCTCTAGCAAAATTACTCTAGAGAATCTTTATGATTACATTGAATCTATAAGAAAACAAAGAGAAAAGGGAAACTTGAACAAGAATTATACACAATGCATGATTACATTGAAAATTAGAAAATCTAAGAGAAGCTTAAATAAGAATTATACACAATGCTTATGCAACATAAGCTTGAATTATGTACAATGTTTGATAAAAACTAAAAGTTGTTAGAAAATAAAATTATAGCAATCAAGACTGAACTCCGAGGAATGAAAGATAGGATGCAAGAAATTAAACAAACAAACAAACAAAATTAGCTAAAGGAAATTGCACTGTGAAAGATGAGATTAAAGAATTAAAAGAAACTCCCGATCGGAATGAGAGAGGGTGTCAGAGGCGACAGGCCTTGAGTTTACATGGTTAGTACGAGGGCGTTTATTACAGCCGCCACCCACATGCTTAAGGCAGGGGTTGTGGTGTCCTTAGCCATGAATGCATGGGATGTGGGCTGGGAAGGTGGTAAAGGGAGGAATAAGGAAGGGTGGTGGAGACGGGAATGGTATTCGACGTGTCAGGCAAGTGAATTTCGCAGTGGAGAAGGAAGGAAGTTCAAAGTAGAAGAGAGGAGGAGGAAATTTGTTTGCAGGCTAGCGACAACTTTCTGTTATGTAGTTTGGTCTCTCTCCTATTTAATTTCTATGCTTTGGCCGGGTTCTTGCGGCAATTACAACACTGGTGGGGGTTTCGCTAGGGGGAAGGGAGAGGCAACGGGCCATCCCAATGGGGCTTAGCACAGTGAGGGAGAAACCAGGGGAGGAAAGGGAGGGCCATGGCTCAGCTCTGCGTGTCATTCATTTTGCTTTTAAGCCAAAGTTTTGGCAACGACATGGATAATACGGGGTCGAGCCAAGGTACAGGCCCCTACCTGTTTGCTCAGACCGGGGGTATTGGGGATAGAAGGTACGTCATGTTAGGGGAGCCGAGTGATGTCGAGAGAGGTAATAAAGAGCCGCGGGCATGGGAACGGGACACTAGCAATGCCAACAATTCGCTGAGAAAACCCTCGCATTCTCATATGCATGGTAGAGACAGTGTAGCTAGGGACCTTGGTTGGCATAAGTGTCAGAGGGGCAAGCACACCCTTGGCAGGGAACTGCTAGCTAAGGGAGGGGCATGCAAGTATGACATCAATTACAAAGTTCGGTTCCAGACGAGCCTAAAATCCTAGCTCCAACTGCAGGGGATGACCAGCAACTCCACCATGGTAAGGGTGAGAGGCACGGTGAACAAATTGGGGACCTGAGCTTGGAACCCAATTCCCCTGACCACTTATGGCCACTAGGACACCTTAACACCTTAACCCGCCGTAGGCCAGGTAGGGCAGAGAAGCAAGGCATGACCAGTCGTGATGGGCTAATGTGAACGGAGTGAGGAATCTAATGGTGTTTGAATGTCTACAAGGCATCAAGGAATATGGAATGGCTCTAGAAAAACGAGGTCGTGGTCATGGAAGTAAGGGCCCAGCCCCCCGGGCAGCCAAGAGACCCAATCCAATGGAAGGCCATAGGGGACGTAAGCCTGTTGAGCACCTCATAGCAGAGGCAGCCGCGACATACATGGATAAATAGATGAAGGTATCTGAAAGCTGATTGATGACTTGGAAGCCGAGATAAAACAGGAAAGGGAACCAGACAACGAGATATAAGTGTGGAGGAAAATGGTTCCTGACTTGAGGAATACACCAGGTAGAATTACGCAGTTCAAACACACCCTGTACCTGTACATCTTGATGAAAAGTTTTTTTGGTAAAGAAATGGAACAAATTTCTGTGAGGATGGCAGTCACACTGCAAGCTCTGCCCAATTACAAAAAAGACATAGAGAAAATTCTATTTCAGTTGCACAAATAGGATATCAGGATGGATCGTATTGATCGTCACATCCCTTGCATCATGGAGTTGTATGGAATGCCAAAGGAAACTATTGAAGATCCCGCCCCTGTTGCCTTAGACTCTGAGGAGCAAAATGTCAAGAAGGATTAGTTCCCCTATGCTTAGTTTTTGTTTATGCAGATAGCATTTAAATTTCTTGTTATTTATGTCAGATGTTATATAGTATTTGGACATGAGACTGAGACTTATCGATCATTGTTAAAAAGATTGAAGCAATTTTGTTTTTGGATGGCGTATAACGTTGACCGGTGGCAAACAAACTTGGTTTCCCTTCGGGGCGAGTTGAATTTTTGGATGGCGTATAATGCTGACCGGTGGCCAATAGACTCGGTTTCCCCTCAGGGTGAGCTGAGTTTTTGGATGGCATATAATTCTAACCGGTGGCCAATAGACTCGGTTTCCCCTCGGGGCGAGTTGAGGCCATCTGGTAAAACTTTGCGGTGTAAATTTGCCTTATATACATAATAGAAAATGGAAGTTCCTACCAAGCATTACAAAAAAAAAAAAGTTAAAAGAAAAACTAAACAATAATTCATCCCTAAGTAGCAAGAGAATAAATTTGATATGAAACCCATAAAATAAGAAATGAACTAACTGATTGAACTAGACCATGAATGCGAAAAGAGAGTCCTGGACCTTATAATCACTGGCATAGAAGAGAAAAATGATGGGGACACATTAGAAATAGTAAAAGAACAACTAAAAACCAAGTCACAAATTCAAAGAACTTATCTAAAAAAAGTAAAAAGGGAAGGAAAAATACTTGAACACAATGAGATAGACTTATCCATGTTAAGGTAATTTGCAATTATTATGAATTAGATATATTTAGTAAATCTCCAAGCCTAAAAGGGTAAAAAATCTTCATAAATGAAAACCTTATCCCAAAAAACCAAGTTGAACTAAGGAAATAGGTCTAAGAGGTAAAGAAGGTAGGAAATGAAGGGAAATGAAAAATCATTCAAAATAGAAATGTTATTATTAGAGAGAAAGGCTAAAATAAATGTAATAGATAGGAATTAGGGACACTCCAGATCATTCTATGGAGTTATCCTGGTTTTGCATGAAATAAAGGCCATATGCTAAGTTGGATCCCGAAAGATATTGATAGTTGAAACTTGAGAGCATGATGAATCTAGTGTCCCCCACATGGGTGGATTCACTCTATGGTCAAATTGGAATAGGAAATCCTCTCGTAGAGTTTTTGGTGGTATAAACTCTTATATAAAAGAGAATATCTCTTCTCATATTCAGCTTCATAAGATCTACCCCATCAATCAGTACATGTGGATCGAAATTTTGATTTGAACACCGATAGGATTTTTTTTCACAATTTGTTATCTCGCTCCTATCAGCTATACCTACTATAATAAGAACAACCTAGATAATAATTTCCCCTTCAACACCTTAGAACAAGGTATTCACAATCTAAGGAGTGAAGGTAATATCTTGTTGTTTGGGGCCTTCAATGCTAGAACCACTACTAACCAAGTGACACTCCTATGTAATATCTCTAACCCTAACCCCCTGCGGCTAGATGAGGATTGCGACTTAGCTAATGGAATTAAAAGGAATTTTGAAGAGACAACCGAGAACCTATTTGGTATTGAGCTTATGAGGCTTTGTAGCTCCCAAGACCTGATTATTTGTAATGGGATTAATAAGTAGCCTACCTCCATATGACTTGTATTCATGTGCTAGGTGGTTGTTTTGAGGATTATGTGATATATGACACCGAATTTCTCAATTATATGGCAGACTTTGGCATCTCAAATAACCATGAACCCGATTCTCACCACACCAATGACACACAAAAGAATTGTGAAAGAAAAAGGTACATTGGTTTTGACGAAAATAAAATGGATCTCTTCTTATAGGTTTTAAAGAGGGATATAGGTGTCTTAACATATAACGATAAAATTGATCTCATCTACCAAAATTTTACTTGATCTCATTTACCAAGAATAGCATGGATAGTCAAAAGTGGTCGGAATTCCAACAAACAAATGTCAAAAAATCTTGGAGTAGCCATGATTGAATCATATTTTTGACAGTAGAATTAAATTCAACACCATCAAAAACATGTAGAGCACCCAAAATCTTGAAATTTGATATATGTAACTTAGACTTACAAAAACCCCTCCCAAATTTTATCAAAATATAACAGAAATTTCCATAATTTCTCAACCAAAAACCAATCTAATTGGACCACCCCGCAAAAAATATTGTGTGGGGCCTTATTTAGAAACGCTCCGAACTGTCTTATTTAGAAATGCTCGGAACTGTCCTTTTCCTGCACAGAATCTGTAATTCACCTCGAAACCTGGATACATGAGACAATTCATCATACTTTCAACGGTGAAATATTTAATACAAATTCTTCCGAAAGTTTGTCGGATTGGTTTAGTTTTACATATGTTTACTGAAAATTAATACAGCATTGATACAGTTTAATTGCTTGAAAACAACGCAACTTCATATAAAAATATATATACAACAACGTAACAAGTTACAATTCCATCGCATTGACTACAGACAAATTAATATACTTTATTGCATTTCTTTATTTGATTTTCAGGATGGATGCGGCTACAATGGCCTAAATTCAATTCACAAGAAATTATTTGTTTTAATAATTACATTAAAATCATTTAATTGAAAGTGACAATCAGACTAATGAGTTATATTGACCTATGGAATTATAAGATGGCTCCATCCAACATAGGCATCGTGATCAAGCTATGTTCAAATTGATTAGTATTGGTCATTATTGGATAACTGGAACTAACTATAATGCGTTTCCCGATGATTTGCTAGAAATTGTCATTATAGACCTCATGGAAAATTGTCATTCTAAACACCATGGTCCAGAAATTATGGATTTTATAATTATTATTATAATGTTTTTGTTTTTTGTTTTTTGTTTTTGTTTTTTGGAATCAGGATTGTGTTTATTGTTTTGGGTGGACACTCCAACATGATTATCGTTATCCTCAAATGAGAAATGATTTAGAAAGTATGTAAATTATATTATATATATGGGGAGTGTTCGTGGGAATATACAATTAATGGCTATTTTATCCAAAAAATTAATAAAGATAGTTGGAGATAAAATTTTAATAACATTATCTTATTAATAATAAATTATAATAATAATTGAAAAAAATACATCAATGAAAATAAAATAATTTTAAATGTAAAATGAAGAATTTAATATCTTTTAAAAAAAATATAAAAAATAAAAAATTATTAAAAAAAAAAAAAAAAAAAAAAAAAAAAAAAAAATTATGAAGAGGGGAATAATAGAGAATTAAAAGACTTGACATGCCATTGGAAATATATTTATGATTAAAATGAGGAGGGGGAATTAATAAAATAAGGAAGAAAAAAGAAGGAAAATATGGCACTAGAAGAAATTAATTTAAGAATATTGGGGAAAAAGGAAAGATCAAATATTAAGGTTTAAGAATATTGGGGAAAAAGGAAAGATCAAATATTAAGGTTTGAATTAGAGGTCTCCAAAATTAACTTAATTTGTTGCCATCTTTACAATTAAAATTTAAAGTTATTTGAATGCTTAATTTGGTCAAGGCACTTCATCTCTCCTTTCCTCACAACTATATAATTCTATATACACTCTTTTGTAATCACTCTCTTGTGGGGATGGGTCAAGTGTCCACCCCAAACATTGGACACAATGTTTGTTCTGCATACATAATAAATAGCATTAAGATTATATTGATTTACAAATTGTTAATATAAATTAAAATTAATATTTAAGATATTAAATTTAAATTTAAATTTCACTTAAAAATATTAAGTAATTGTGAATTTTTATACCTGCATCTATGGGCCTGGTAGCAGTGTGCTAGACTATGTTATCTTCAACCTCCCTCTATACAACGAAATAAAAAATTTTGACATCTTAAACAACCACGAGCCTAACTCTGATCATAGGCCTTTACTTATAACTCTCAATTTTGTCATGCATAGAGATCCCATAGAAGAAATCCTTATAGCCAAAAGAATTTAATCTTTGATAGAAATAAAAGATCTCTTTCTAAATGAATTAAAAACTAATTTGCTTCCTTTATCTAGTATAGACAACATAGAAGATCTCTATCATAATTTTACTTCAACCCTCTCATATTCTATTAACAAGTTCTGAATTGAAGTTTCAAGTAATAAAAGAAATAGCAAAATCAGCCCATGGTATGACAAAGATTGTAAAAGTGCGAGGAGAGAAATTAAGAAAGTTGTTGATGAATCTCTTAAAATTGGCAAGATAAAAATATACAAAGCCCTAACTAAAAGGAAAAAAGGCAGTATGTTTATAAAATACAAGAGAATCTCTTACACCTCTCTAAGGTAGCTCCTAAGAAATTCTAGAGGCAGTTTCTAACTAGGAAAACTAAAGGTAATAATAAATTTGCTTTACACGACTGGAATTCCTATCTTAAAAGCTTAATGAATCTTCAAATGTCATGGATAACTTTGAAACCCTACTCACAACGAAAGAAGTTTTCCCATTAGAAAACATTGATTTCGGGGTTAATCGCTTGGCTAATGGGAAAGCTAAGGACATTGAAGGTTACCAAGCGGAAATCTTAAAAATTGGAGGTCTTGTCCTCATCCCCCACATTCACAAGATTTTTAATCAAGCGGTCAAGCAAGGGTTCGCTAAACCATGGACTCAAAGCCTCATTATCCCTATTTTTAAAAGTGGGGATACAAATAACCTCTCTAATTATTAGACAATTATGATCAACCCTATCCTAGCCAAGTTATATGGTATTATTTTGGAAAGGAAGTTGAGCATATGGCTTGAAAGTGAAGGTAAGTGGGCTAAAGGCCAAGCAGGTTTTAGAAAGCAGCACTCAACAATAGACCACCTGGTTATGCTTAGGATCATTGTGGAGGAATGCAGCAAGGATAAATCCAATCCCTTTTGTTGCTTTGTGAACTTTAGAAAGGCTTTCCATATGGTTCCTAGAAACAACATTTCGAACATATTAGAAGAGCTAAAGGTTCCTTTTGAGTTGAGAGTTGCCACTATAAGATTATACGAGAATGTAATTTCCAAGTTAAAGAGCAATGAGGGGTGGTCAAAAGATATTAAGTGTAATATCAGAGTTAAACAAGGTTGCCCCCTCTCCCCTACCCTATTTGGCTAGAAGGTTGTTTCGAGGAAGCACGATGTGCTAACACAATCTTAGCTGGGATAGTCATCATCCTTCTTCTCTACGCTGACGATATTGTTCTTCTCGCAAGGTGCCCATTTGATCTTGATAAACAACTTATACTTCTTAAGGATTTCTGCTCTACCATGAGTATGATTGTTAACACAGACAAAACAAAAGTTATGATTATCAAATCCAAAAAAGACACATACGTTAATTTTGTGTACAACAATAGTAACTTGGAGGAAGTGTCTTCCTACAGGTATCGAGGAATTGATATTCATCACAAGCTTAATTGGAACTATAGCATTGAGAAAATGATTAATGGGGGATGGAAAGCTTATTTTGGTCTTGAAAATAAACGACAAACCTTGTAATGTGGGATAGAAAGAAGTTCCTCTTTGAAACTTTAGTTACTTTGGTTATCTTACATGGATGTGAGGTTTGGGGTTGTAACATCTCTAGAGAATCCTGGAGAAATATTGAGCAAATCCAGAAGCGTTTTATAATGTATAACCTCAAAATTAGAAGCAACACACCCTGTCCTATGCTCCTTATAGAAGTGGGTCTTTCCCCTATCGAGAGCCTAGCTATGACTAGGCTTCTATTGTACAAGCACAAATTCAATAACATAGGAGACCATAGACTTCCTAAGCTAGCTTTAAATTCCAGCAAAAACCACCTAAGGCTCACATGAGGTTGGTATAAAAACACCAGGGGCTGGTTAAACCATTGGGAGATCGACGAGAATGTTGCTTTGCAAAACACTAATAACATTAAAAATATTGTTAATTCTAAGTTCAAAGAAAAATATGGTGTGAGAAAGATTTAGAAGCTAAAAGAAAATTAAGATACTATAAGGAGGTCATCAACCCCACCCTAGAAGATCGAAAGTATCTCTCTGTTTTAACTAGCTCAAAGAAGAAAATTCATTACCCAAGATTAGAATGAACTCTCATGAGATTCATAGTGAAATAGGTCGTTGGGCAGTTCCTAAAACACCATGGATGGAAAGGTTCTGTCATCTCTGTGAGAATATGAACATCGAGGATGAAAATCACTTCCTCTTACAGTGCCCCGCGTACAACCACATTAGATCTTAGTTTCAAAATCTTTGTTGCAATACTGACCTTCCTAGCCTTTTACGTTGTCAAAATTATAGTGAGCTTGGAAGGCTTCTCTCCAAGGTTTTTGAGCATAGGAATAAAATTATAAATCAAACTAAATAATTCGTTTCTTTAGGTCTGATAGACCAAAGGTTGGTGTTAATAGACATTAACCATCATCATCATCATTATAGAAAAATTTCACAAACTCTTTTAAAGAAGAGGTTGCATAATTACATATTTATCTATTTATAATCTATATAATATTTGGACCAAATGCATATGAGATTTGGTTTGTTTAATATCTATCGCTTATAAATAAAAAAATAATTAATTAATAATTTAATTAAATAAAATTAATATATTGATAATTTTAAAAAATTTTAATATTAATATATATATATAATATAATATTATATAATATAAACATACTTTAATGTGATTTTAAACTAATATAATATTAAAATAATATAATGAAATTAACCTAATGAATTTTATTATTATATATATCCAACTAATTTTATTTTAAATTAGTGAGTAGAAAAAAATCTCATAATGGCACATTTAATAGGCTAGCAATAATAACATTATAAGTAATAGAGATTGTGTAAGTAATAATGAATTCTCATGAGCTCCATAGTGAAACAGGGTGTTGGGTAGTTAGTAAAACGCCATGGATGGAACGGATCTGCCATATATGTGAGAATAGGTACATCAAGGATGAAAACCACTTCCTCTTAGAGTGCCCGGCTTACAACCACATTAGATCTCAGTTTCACAATCTTTGTTACAAAACTGACCTTCCTAGCCTTTTACATTGTCAAAATTATAGTGAGCTTGGGAGGCCTCTCTCCAAGCTTTTGAGCATAGGAACAAAATATTAAATCAAAATAAATAATTTGTTTTTTTAGGTTTGATAGACCAATGTTTGATCTCAGCGCCATCATCATCATTATAATAATATATGTATAAAATAACGATGAAAATAGCAGACCAAGTGAATTGTTGTTTTTTGAACTGTAAAAAAATATTCACTATTCACAGTGAAATTACTTAAAAAAACAATAATAATAATTTAACAATTTATTAATGCATGCATACAAATTTTGGTGTAATGAAAAACATCAAGTGTCCGACCTTTTCTTTGGGAGTTCGTAGACTGTATCGCCAATAATCCATTCTCTCTCCACTAATAAAGGGATTTGTTGCCGAACACGTTTATAGGATTCACTAGACGAATCTCCTGTCTGGATAACTAATGGCAGATATTCGGGCTGCAATGAAGGAGGACCCGGAATGTAATGAATTATGTCCTTGGGATCTGTTAAATAAAGGCTTTGATCGTTATATATCAAAACACGTAGAAATGGTTTCTTTGAATTCAAAAGGGAGGAGACCAGGGCAACTTCTTTCCTAGACGGAAAGTGACCGTTGGATATAATTAGGAGAAATATTTACAGATGGTATAGGCAGTCGCAGACTGCGGCCAGATAGAGACGAAAGGAACCTTAGAGACATCCAAGAAAGAAAGAAGGTGCCGATTATAAATGAGAACAGGGGCTTGCCAGCTTCTTTGTGCAGGTGATTTTGTATCAGATCTTCCGCAGAATCTCTCATTGTGTTCATTACAAATGGGTAATCTTCCGAAAAATTGGCCTCTGTCAAAATCAGCGGTAGACAGTCTAAAACATGTGCAAAGTGAATGTTTGAATTCGAGCCAACTGAAATCCCGTCGTGATAACTGAGGGCTTTCATCATTTTATAATCATTGGATTCGATTTTGATGAAGGTGACAAGAATGCCTTTGGAAGAAAGCATCTCAGAGAGTCGTATCAGTGGAGTTATCTGGCCCTGAGCTGGGTATGGTATAACCAAAACATGGGGAGCCATAGTTAGCAGCAGATCACGATTAGATCTTTGATTGTGGAATTAGCACAGGGAACCCTCGGTGATGAAGTCTTGATACAATGCTTGAAGTTTGAAGAGTAGGTGGAAAATTCTCTGACAAAATATAAAATGAAGTCTGAGGAGTAGGTTCAGTTTTAGAAGTTTGAACATTTGGTGGAATGGTTGAACATTTGCTATTCTCTAGTGTAGGGTATCACGTGAAGAGCATTCGTACAGCGTGCATCTCCATGATTAACCTTGTACATTGCAGCTTCGTGATTAACCCTTCGATAGTGACTGAGCTTGATTGTCGACTGAATGAAGTAAAATTTGAGATGGAGGTTGTTAGGCTTTATTGAAAAAAGCTCCCAATTGTCCTTTGGTCCTTATGAGATGAGGTTGTTAGGCTTTATTGAAAAAAGCTCCCAATTGTCCTTTGGTCCTTTTTCCGCAGAGAATCTGTAAATCATCTTGGAACAGGGAAAGCCTTATTTCTAACCCTATAACAAAAGTCATTTTGGAATAGGAAAAATCTTATTTCCAACCTATAACAAAGTAAATGCGCTCTGACATGCAAGTCAAATAGTGCTAGTTTTTTGAGTGACAGCACCTGAATCCCACGCTGCTATCTTGATTCACTTGCTGTCACTCAAAAGGCGAGCGCTATTTGGCTTGCTGTCACTCAAAGGGCGAGCGCTATTTGGCTCGCTGTCACTCAAAGGGCAAGCGCTATTTGGCTTGCATGTCATAACGCATTTACTTTATTATAGGGTTGGAAATAGGAAAAGCCCTTAGAACAAGGGTCTTTTTAATGTTAAAATTTAAGGGTTATCAATATTTGTCCGTCTATAATTTTATTAATGCATTGGTGTAATATAGGTTATTCATTGAATTTAACAACTACAAAATCTAATAAGTGATATATACTACTCAATTAATGAAATTACATACATATTAGTTAATTTTGAACCAAAAATTTGTCAAATTTATTTTAATTTTAGATAATTTCACTAAAATTTAATATGATTTAACTGCTTCAAAACAACTCTTCTTACAAAATTTATATTAAAGAAACGTACCACTCATACAATTCCATCACATTGACTACTCATACAATTAATATATTTTATATTTTACCCTTTGTCTTTTATCTAATTTTCAGGATGCACAACAATGGGACAAAATTCAATTCACAAAGTTTATTTATTTTAATAAAGTAGATTAAAATCATTTAAATGAAAGTGACAATTAAAGTAATGATGAGTTATGTAATAAACACATTGATGAAATTTATATTGTATTATTGAATCATAAGATGGCTCCATTCAATATAGTCATCATGACAAGACTGTTCAAATTGAGTAGTATTTAGCATTATTGGATGAGTGGAATTATTTCGAGCGTGAGTAACTTGATGATTTTCAGGAAATTGCCATTGGTCGAGATATAAGTTTTGTCTTTGTAATTTTTTAAGTTTTCCATTTTTCAATAGAATTAGAAGTTTAAGTATTCTCTGGTTAACATTTTTAAAATATATATTTAGATATTATAATTTTTCATTAATTTATAAATAACGTTTTAATTAAGAGGTTGGATAGGTTTTCACAATTCATAATTTTTTTTAATGTTATTTTGATATTTTGTTATTTAATGTGGAACGAGGAATTGTGTTTAAGAGTGGCCAGTCTATCTATTTTTAAAGACCAAACTAAATAAAATAATTAGAAAATAGTATAAATAGGATTATTTAATTAAAAGAAATTTTTAAAGACCAAACTAAATAAAATAATTAGAAAATAGTGTAAATAAGATTACTTAAATAGAGAAAAGGAAAGAAGAAAGTTAACTTTCACAAGTAAAAGGAACTATAAAATTCAACCATCAAAGTTTATTTTTTTTTCTTCAGAAGAAAAAGCTGGATAGTTATATTAAGTCAATATAAAAGACTGAAGGCTTACAGAAAAGTCACCTTTGATGAGCAGATAGGGCGCAAAAAAGCTCAGAGAGAGCATAGAAAGACATATCAGAAAAAAAGATAGATCATATGAAGATACATAGAGATACATCGTGTGCAAATAGACCTGAAAACAGATATATGAAGCTAAGCCCTGTTGCCTGAAATGTAATCGTAATAAGAGCAGATACAGGGCAGGATGGATTTGAAAGGAACTCTGGAATCATTGAAAATTTTGTGGTTCCGCCACTTCCATACAAACTATATCATGATAATGAGGAGGGAGTGATGATTTTCACATTGTGAAGTCCACCATTGAAAGGCTGCATGCATAGAATCGAAGACAATGTGAGGAAAATCGTATAAAATAGCAAGTTCATATAAGATGTCTTGGGTGGAGTTGCAATGAAAGAACATATGAAAATTTGACTCCTCTTCTGACTAGCACATGGAGCATCGACTGGGTCCATGCTAGCATCTCTTTCTCAGATTGTCCCACATCAGATTCCTGTTGTTGAATAGTAACCAGGCGAAGAATATCATCCTTGGCGAGCAACCTGTCTTCCATAGTGCCTTTGGAAACATAGGAGCAGATCCCGGTACCTTTGAAATGATGAGCTGAGAGTAGATGTCTTTGACACAGATAGGTGCAGATACACTGGGCGTGAACCAATCTAAATGATCAGAAAGATCCCCGCACATGATCCCACAAGCCTGTAAGGACGTCGTGACCTTGTCCCAGATAGAAGAGAGAGGGGCCAATAGTCCGATTTGTTCAGTAGATTTCCAAATGGGGGAAAGATCCGACCATTCCAGAATGATTTTATCCCATGTGAAGATACCCAGATGGTGCAAGGCAGAGATAATATCATCAGGAAGAAAAAAGAAATGTTTACTAGCGATGGGATCAATACCAATGAGGATACGATTGCCAGTGCGCAAGCGCCATCTAAGCTTAGACAGGAAGAGCTCCTCGACTTTCTTAAAGCTGAGCCAGATAGTAGAACCTCTTCGAGTACCAATAGTGCCTCTCCGATACCAGAATTCCAATCCCTTGCCCTTCAAATATTTTTGTTGAATAGTAATGCTCCATGGCCCGATGCCGAAGATGCCCCTGCAAAGAGTTTTGCACATAAGTGACTTACCAAAGATTCTCATGTCCTTCAGACCCCATCCACCCAAGTTTTTTGGTAAGGAGATCCTGTCCATCTTGGTCAGATGAAACTTTTTTGTTTGGAACAACCACCCCAAATAAAGTTAGCCGTGATTGAGGTCAACTTGTTGATGATGCTGATCGGAAGGAAAAAGAGATGAGCCCAATACACCGCCATCTGTAGCAAAACAGCTTGTGAGAGCGTTACCCTACCCGCCAGGGATAGACATCTGTATTCCCAGATAGAAATTCTATTATAAAATCTATCAGTCAACTATAGCCAGTCTTGCATGGAGTAACCATTTGGTTTTAGGTGAAAACCAAGGTATTTGAGGCCCAGGTTGAGCGAGGCTGATTCAATACCGAAGAGTTGTGAAATCCAAGCCACCATATCCAGATCCACATCATTGTGATAAAGCAGGGATTTTGATTTGTTAATGTAGAGCCCAGTAGCACTGTGGAAGCGATCGAGAATGTCTTTGAAGCAA
>APFE030330958.1:23452-92322 GCA_000404065.3 Pinus taeda | reverse complement strand
AACAATTGCTAGTACAACAACAAATAAACAATCAGTTGACTAAACAATTGTAGGAAGAAAAACAAAGGATTGACGACAGTGCAGTCCAAAAGCAAAAGGAGCTATTTGAGGCATTGGCGCAACTAAAAGCATCAAATGAGCAAATGCTGAAATCCAAAGATGAGCAGATTGCTCAATTATCAGCTCAACTTGAGCAAACAAAGAAGCTCCCACAGATAAATGAGTTCAAAGCAGAGGCATTTCAATTAAACAAGGGATTGATAAATCAGATGAAGCTTTTGTGTCAGAAAATCACCCAGGCAGAACCATTATGCGATTTAGCGGCATCCATAAATGAGAAAGTAGAAAAGGCAAGGACAGACTTGGATCAAGCCAAAGAAACATTGACCAATTTTCTAGAATGGCAAGATACCGATCAGGGACAGGTGGCTAACCTACCAAGGATTCTAGAATCGCACAAAGAAATATTATTTACAGAATGGCAATCTCAGTTAATGAAGGCAGAAAGAGCGATTTCAAGATGCAAGACAACCACTAGTAATTTGGTTGAATTGGTTAATAATACTCTTTACTTGTCTAATATGATTTCTCAATGTACTCTAGGAAAATTAACAGCAACGAAGATATTGGAGCAGTCATGTTACCCGGAGCTGGAGAAAAATGGAAGGTTAATCGCGGGAATTAATAGCTTGACATGGGATGCCTATTGGTTCTCTTTAGTGAATCCGCACAGCCAGAGAGCTGCCCTCAAATGCCTCACAGATGCGATCGGGTATATTATCCCCGATATTCAGGATGCCACCTTTGTTGCCCAACTCAGTTCTCGCCTCAACAGACCACCCGAAGTGGAGCCAATGCTTGCGATAAGCCAGCTCAGGTTTAAAGGCAAACAACCTGAGTGATGATTCACATCGCCGACTGCCAGATCGCTGCCAAGAAGACAATTATTATTAATTGATACCAATTAAGTAGGATTTTGGTTTCATAGATTTTTAGTTTAGTGTAGTATTTATAGACCCTTTCATGCATTTAGAAAGGTTCGTAAAGTTTTGTATATGACTTAAACCCTGAAGTTGCACTATTGTACTTCAGGGATATTCTTTTATGAAACTGGACCAATCATTCTGATTTTGATAAGGAGGCTTTTATACAAATGTGCACTACTGTCTTTGTTTGAAAGAATTTCTGTGTTGAAGGAAGAGTTTCAAATAGTGATTGATATTCGGGATTTATTAGCAGCTCATATGGTACTATTATATGTGTCTAAACTCATTCCTGTTATGTGAATTGTCATTTCATCGCTCTTGCTATTATCGCTTATATATATGTGTTTTAACAACATCCTTTATGCACCCCACTATTGGCTGTTTATAGCTGCTTTTCTTTCAATCATATATGTATCGATGATATAAATGATAAATGCAGTAATTTGTGTTAATCGCTTCATTTAACTATTTAGATGAAGTAATCTTTAAATGATTGAATATCTATGTTTATTTTACAGAGTCATCTATATGCCTGTTAATAGACAAAGATTATTGAACGCTGCATTTCAAAAGAATAGTTGTTCCCAGGATTAGTATTAGTTTTCGTATTTTTGCTGATAGAATAAGTTATCCGCCTATCATTAGAATAGACAACTCATCACTCATCCACCCCTTTTATTCATTATCGGGAAATTGGTCCCGTTATATCCAGTCGGAGACACCATCCCAAACGGAAAAGGAGCTGTATTAAGGTCCGGACCGGGTGGTTATCCCCCAATGTTGATACAACGATTTTCGGGGCATCAACAGGTACCCAAATTTTTAGCACACATTCTTCCTTAAGAACTCAACCACTCTCTCCTTCGTTGCTGCCTTGATAGCCTTTGTCTCAACCGATTAGTGCACATAATGATGTACTTTTTCTGCCTAGACGGTGGATCAATTGGCCCAATGAAATACATTCCCTATTTTTTAAATGGATCCAAGTCCACCTGGGGTTGTAGGGGCATTTCATCCTTGGGTGTGGGTTTCCCCATGCTCTGGCATTGATCACATCTACTGGTATACCTTCTTGCATCTTGGTGGAGAGTGGGCCAATAATAGCCAGCTTGTAGAACTTTGAACGCTGTTCTTTTGGCAATGAAATGACCTCCACAAGGCCCATCATGATAGGCTGAGAGGATGTCAAAGAATTCCTCTTCCATGAAACATATCCTTAGGATCTGATCTGGTCCCAACTTGAAGAGATTTCCCAATCCAAGTGAAAGGGGCACTCTTCCTTACAATTCTGCTCTTCTCCCTAGATGTTAAATTTGGAGGAAATCTTGCAACAACTAAGTAGTTGGCTATGTCAGCAAACCATGGAGAGAGAACTGAGATATAAAATAAGTGCTGATCTAGAAGCTGGTCATTGACCATCCCTTCATCACCTGCAGGAAAAGCAAGTCTAGACAGAAAATCTGTAACTACATTTTCTTTTCTTGACTTGTCAATGATAGTTAAATCAAACTGCTGTAACAATAACAACCATATAATGATTCTAGCATTCACATCAGGCTTATTCATCAAGTATTTGATAGATGCATGATCAATATGCACAAAATTTTGGTATCTAGTGATGTAGTGTCTATTTTTTTTCAAGGAGAGTACAACCGCTAGGAGTTCTTTCTCGGTTACAGTGTAGTTTAATTCAACCTTAGACAAATTTTTACTAATGAAGTAAATGGCATAAGGTAACTTACCATCTATTTGTCCTAAAGCTACCCCCACAACTTTGTCGGATGCATCAACATGGGTATGGAAAGGCAGAGCCCAATTTGGGCTCCTAAGTATAGGTGCAGTGGTTAATTTCTCTTTAAGGATCTCAAAGGCCTCTTGACAACTATCTATCCAATAGAATTTTGAGTCCTTGGCCAACAATCCAAACAATGGTGAGTTCACTTTGATAAGGTCCTTAATAAACCTCCTATAGTATCCAGCTAAGCCAAATAAATTCCTAACATCCCTATGATTTTGAGGAGTAGGGACCCTTTTTATGATGGCAATTTTGTTTGGGTCCACTTGTATTCCCTCCTAAGATATCGAATGGCCAAGGACAGTCCCTACATTCATTAAGAATTCACACTTTTCAGGACAAACGAGAGGTTCATTTCAATGCACTTCTTCATGAATTTCCCCAGGTTAGAGAGAGCCTCCAAGAAGTCACACCCATAGGGAGTGAAATCATCCATATAGATCTCTATAGAGTCATGGACCAGCTCAGCAAAGACGCTCAGAACTACCCTTTGAAAAATGGCAGGGGGAATACATAAACTGAAAGGAAGGACCCTATAAGAAAAGGTACCCCAAGGACATGTGAATGTAGTTTTGTCTTGATCCTCGGGGCTGATTTGGGTCTGATTGTAGCCACTGAATTGATCCATGAAAGAGAAGAACTTCTTCCCTACAAGACCATCTAAAACTTAATCAATGAAAGGTAAAAGGAAATGGTCTTTCTTGGTGGCTTTGTTTAACTCTCTGTAATCCACACCGATCCTCCACTTCCCATTCTTCTTTGGGACCAAAACTAGAGGGGACACCCACTCACTATTTGAGATGGGGTATATGAACCCTACATACAACAACTTTTGCAACTCTTCCTTTACTATGTCCTTGAGGGATGGGTTCATTCTCCTTTGAGGTTGGAGCACATGTTTTCTTCCCTCCTTGATGTAGATGTGTGAGTACAAACTGAAGGATTCACCCCCTTCATTTATTTATAGCTCCAAGCAAAAGCATCTAAGTGCTCTCTCATCATTTTGCACAACTTCTCTTCTTGGTTGTCTAAGAGAGAGGGATTAATCTTCAAGGTTCTATATGGACCAAATTCTACAACTTTGACATGTGCAAGACTTGGGTTAATTAGGCATAACTCAGTCCAAGGATTACCCTCAGATTCCTTCACAAGCTCAATAAGAGGCATGGTATTGGGGGGTTGGTTATGGAGGATTTGGTCAATGAGGTCATCTAGGTTTCCCCCATCCTATAACAACATCTAGGGTATAATTTGGATGGGTTGTTGTAAGATACACTTCATATTCCTCCTCCTATTCTAACCGTAGGGGTAAGTCATGTTCATTGGATGAATGAGTAGGAGGGTACAATACCAATTGTTTGGAGAAATGCCCATTCTTAATGGTCATGTTCCTGACCCTGCAATTTATGTAAGCATCAACAGTGGCTAAGCATGGCCTTCACAGGATGAAATGATAACCATTGAATTTGGTTTTGGGCTGGAGAACCAAAAAGTCAATAGGATACTCCCAGGAGTCAATAGAGACCATTACATCCTCAAAAACTCCCTTAGGAGCCACAGTGGATCTATCTCCAAGTTGCAACATTGTAGTGGTCTTTCTCAAGGATCCTTGGAGGTTTAGTTTTAGCATGGTTTATTTAGTCATCACAATGATGTTAGCCCCAAGATCAATCAAGGTGTGAGGGACAATGATACCATCAATGTGCACATCTACGACTTGACTTCAAGGGTTTAGATATTTTGGAAAAATCACTCTCCCTAGCATCAAATCAGATAATTGACCAATAATAATGATGGTGGGGGTGTCTCTTTTTCTCCTCCCAAGGTGTTTGAAACATTTCTCTTTTATAAGATTATTGTAGATGGGAACATCCTTAATAGCTTAAAGGAGGGGTATCTTAACACACAGATTTTTCACTTCCCCCAGAAGTTCGGTCTCTTTTGGGGTGTGCTGGCTAGCATGGATCAATCTCTCAGGAAAAGGAGGTGGATTTACTTGAGGGCTACTATCTTCATTTTCCTTTTCAAGCTCCTCAAGTGGAGATGGAGGTTGGTTATCTGGGAGCACTCTTCTAGACTTGGGGTTGATTTATTGAATCTCCATATCATAGGCAGGGTAAGACGTCTCTCCATTGTAGACCTATTGTTCTTTCTTATTATTCAGGTTCAGATTGGGTTGAGAAGGTATCTGTGGTTGCTTGGGTGGAGTAGGATGAGTGAGTTGTGGTTGAGATGGAGGTGGAGGCAGTAAAACAAGAGGTTGTTTGTGTTGAGGCCTCCACGCTGGTGATGGGTTATTCCACTGAGGATGTGGAGAAGCATATGGCTGAAATGGTTTATTGACAGGTTGGGGAGGATATTGAGGTGCGTAAGGCCAAGAAGGAGGTGTGGAACATGATGGATGAGTGGAAGAGTACCAAGGTGGCAAGGGTGCATTCTGGTTGGGATGATAATAGGAGTATGATGCACCTTGCATTCACTGTTGGTATGGTTGATGTCCTTGAGGCCTCCTTTGATTGATAAAATAGAGTTTCTCAATCCCACCTTCTGCCCCTTGGTATACAAATTTCAATCCAGGCAAAGAAGGACATTTATCTGTGGCATGTTTATCCTCACAGCTTGAGCAAACCTCTATGACATTTAATGGAAATTCATTTATGGGGTGCCTTCTAGTGCATTTAGGGAAAAAATAGTTAAGGCCCTCTCTGCTTCCTCTTGTCTCCTCTTGATCTACATGGTATCCATTTTAAAATAAAATGTATGCAACATTTCACTTTTAAATTCCTCCAACATGTTTCCAATTTCATTCTTGATGGATGTTGTGGAGGGAGAGGAATCGACTAGTCCTACCCTTCTTCTTAGAAGCCTTAGAGTGGTTGTTGAACACTGTTTTGATGACTTCATAGGGTAGATGATAGATGTCTCCCCCATACAACATGTTGAGGGTTTTCGGCATGTCCTCCCTGATCCCTCATAGAAGAACTAACTTGAGTGATTCAAGATCAAGGGTGTATCTAACCCTCTTATAATTGAGCTGGAATCTTTGCTCATAGTCCTCTGGGATTCATCAGGTCCAAGAGTCATTCTAAATATTTCTTCTTTGTTTTTTTTGGACCTACAATAGTCCTTATACTTGTTGTTAAAGGCTTGTTGCATTTGAGCCCTGGTAGTGATGCTATCCCTAGACATATCCATAAACCAGCGTAAGGCTACATCCTTAAGGGTAGATAGCAATAACTTCAGCTTCTGGTCATCAGAGGTATAGTCATAGGTCCTACAAACAACAACAAACTCAAACTTAAAAGTATCAGGGTCTTCAGAGGTTAAGCCATGGAAGTGAGGAAGGGCAGTAGGGCTTATATTCTTCATTATAACCTCTCCATTAGTCTCTCTGATAGGAAAAACCTCCTCATTCCTATTTTCAACCATGGTTTGGGAGGTGAAATGGGTTATTCTTCTTCCCCAATAGGTTCTTCAAAAATCTCAGGTTGTTCACCTAAGGGGCCTCCTAACTCCCCTGTAGTTAGAGAGGGAAGTTGAAAGTGACCGAAGAAGAGTGAAGGTTAACTGTTTGATGGTGCGGGGGTGTTTGGTAAGAATTTTCCTTGAGTATCTCTATTCCTACGAGGAATGAAAGAATATTTTTCTTCTTTTATGTGATTTTTTCAAAACTAAACTCAAAATAGAAAGAAATGCTTAAGAAGAAATAAAATTTACCTAGACACCTCCTCAACAATGACGCCAAAATGTGGTCAGCCCTAGTATTGCACCAAGAGTGCTGCAACTCCCATGGGATCCATAACTCTATTTATCAAACCTGGGGTTCGTACAAACTTCGAGGTGATAGCGATATATACACAGTAGATAGAATTCTACTCATGCCACCCTCAACTAGGTCATTGATCATTAAGACTCCAAAACCATTCTTCTACTAGATTAGGGGGAAATTAACTACTGAAAGTGCAATTCAAAAGCTAGCTCTATTGTATAAAAAGTAAATTCTTTTCAAATATAAATTGTAGATGCTACCAACTTGGAAATGCTATTGAATTAATTCATGAAAGAACACCAAATCTATGCTACATGCAGAAAGGAAACTACACTAATTGCAATCAACCATATAGCTATCAAAGTCACTTGTAAACATGAAATTATTCTACCAACTCATAACTCAATATTTCATGAATCATCTATCTTATTCACACTTTCATATAAAGTAATGTTCTACTTTGTCAAATCTGTGATAAAGAAAATAATTCTATTCTCTCTTGTAGTGAAGGAAAAAGGATGGTTGGAGTGGCCTATGTGCTATCTTTGATCATGAAGTCCAAGTTGGGGGGTCAAACTACTTATAAAATAATTCAAACTTGTATTACAGGTCAAAACAAGGGCAAAACATGCTGCTACAAGCATGCTATAGGAAGCTGCTATAGGATCCCTGTATTGCTATAGGAAGACTTGTAATGCTATAGGAAGGTTGTCGAGAGGGTTTGGAAAGTGAGAAAAATGAGATCAAGGGATGAAAAGGTGGATGGAGGTTGTGTTAGATGGGTGAAAGGTGACGAACACCCTTAGCCAAGCTCAACACTTCAGGAAGGCTAGTTTTAGACCAAGAGGGTTGCTCACGGTAACCTAAAAGGCAGAGCTCAATAACAATGGTTGAGATTCATCAAAAGCGAGTGGAGAAGTCCTTGATGGAGATGAAAAAAAGGCCCCTTTCTTGCAGGTCCAACAATCCTGCAACATCTTATGCACATTCTCTTCTTATCATTCACAAAATATCTTAACCAATGATGGAAAAGATGACTTGAATTTATAAACTATCTAACTTACGCCAAAAACTCTGATCTATGCAATGAATCAATTTCTAAGTTACAAAAATTATATGAAAAAAAAAGATCACTAATGTAGACCTTTTTCTAAGAAATCATAAACTAGAAATCATCAACAGAGTGTTTTTGGGCTGTGAGTGTAGATTCCTGTAGTCAAGCTCCCACGAGAGAGATGAGATAGAGGCAACATTCATAGGCCTTTTGACGAATTATATTCTAATAAAATACAACAACTAGCAAACATTCTAAGCTAAAAAAGGAATATCAATACATAAGAGGGACCTAAGCTACTGGGTTTGGGCCCAAACCCAAGAGATTCAACCCTCTGAACTAACTCAATGATGGATCAATAATAAACTTCTCATTATCATTGTAGAAATGTCAAATACATCACATAATAATTCAAAAATAGCAGTCACAAGTGCTTGAGTTCAATAGATTCTTAGCTGCAAATAAAGTTTGAATCCTAATGAGTTCCTTGACATGTTTATTTGTACAAAAGGGTAGCTACCAATGGATCCTTAGAAGATAGAGATGTTTATCTCCCAAAACTCGAGAAAGGTGGATCTTGATCTTCCTTGAATTGTACTAGATTAGCTGTTAATGACCTCGTCCTGTTTGGTTGCCAGTGAATTCGAGTTGATGAGAGATAAAGTGGTGATATTGGCTGATTGAAGGAGTTAAAGAGGTGGAAAACCTCCTAGAATCTCTCCTTGCTGTCTGCTTTGACTTCTTGCATTGGAATTATCTCAAAATTGCTCCAATTCCTACATTTAAACCATATTAGGCCACATGACATAGCAACACATCTCCCCCCCCCTCTCACTAAGCATAACATAACAAAAATTGTAAATAAATGTGAGAAAGAGATAATTTTAAAGCTGGAGGATGGTATTATGACCCTTATGATATACCTATTGATGAGCCTCATCGTGGAGCACATTATGGAGACTTGGGTTGGCATGGCAATAATAGCCTCTCAAGGGCCATATTTCAATAATTTATTATTTTAGTTATGTTTTGTTGGATTGTATTTATATTATGTCAATTTGTATAACAATACGACTACTATAACAATACAACTACCAACTTTGTAAGTGTATGATACGGTTAGGCAGGCCAAAGGATTTTTAGATGAAGGTCTTTTTTAGCAATATGAGACCATTTTCATGACCTTTTGTATCATGATGTTGTCTAGTTTGATCACATCCATTTTTAAATAAAATTTCCCAATCTTTATTTAATTTTTATTTTTTTTTGCATTGAAGGTTAGGGTATAAGAGTGGAGGGATCACTTTCAGTCCAAGTGGACACAAATAAACATACTTCACCTAGGGAATGGGTCCAACAAAAAATAGCGACACTAAAGCATTAACAACCTATCTAAAATAGAGAACTCTAACACAAAAGAACTATGAGAAAATCCTAATGGTAAGGGACTTCTCCCTCATAATGAAGGGAGAAGTAGTAGAGGGGATTCATGTCTCTCGATTGTTGCCTACAAGTCTTGCAACAGAGGGGATTGGTGTCTCCTCTAGGTTGGTTCCTACAAATCTTGCAGCAGAGGGGATTGGTGTTTGTTGTAGGTTGGTGTCTACAAATCTTATAGGAGGGGGGATTCGTGTCTCCTGTAGGTTGGTGTCTACAAAGTTTGTAATAGTCGGTTGGTGCCTAAAAAGTTTCTATTAGTAAGTTGGCGCCTACAAAGATTTGTTATAAAGAAGTTCTCATTTATATCCTATGTTCCATATGTGAGATTGTTAAATTATCTTTCATGATTATTTAAAAAGTAAGAAATTATCTTATATTGATTCACCCCACCTTCCCCCATCCTTAGTATAAGTGTGTATCCAACACCAACCATAATGCAATATCTGTTGATGTATTACATGAAGCCACCACCCATGCAACTAGCACCACATTATATTTCTCATAAAACACAACAAGCATGTACTACTCATACTATCATATTCAAAGAATACACAAATTCAAGTTTAGGTCATTGATAATGTCAAATCACTACAATTCAAATGATTGTTAAAAATCAACCATTGATAATCCACACACCCCATATTTATTTGTGTTGAATGTTGAATTTATGGCCATTAAGCTCTGAAGGGATTTCTTGACCATGTTCTCCAATGTCCACTTCATTTGAATTCCAACTATAAAATGGATCTCTCCACCATTGAGATTTTGGTAGAATAAAAAATCATCCTGGTGTTTTTGATACCAAAGGTTCACATTCATTTAATCCTTTTTGTGCAACTGATAGTTTGCTTTCATTAGATGATTGTAAATGTTAATAAGATATCTCCCGCATAAGAAGAAATCCCTATCTTGAGTTGACGCATCCATGTCAACATATTTCTTATTATGAAGTTTACACATTGAGTCAATTAGCACTTCCAAGAAAACAACTTTTTACATTAAAACTATGTCCCTTGATAGACTTGGCTTATGCGTGGATCTAACATCACATGGAGTATCATGTTTATGTTAATATTTCCATCTTGGGGTTTTTAACCATCACCTTTACAATGAAATGAAATTATCAACCCTATTTTTTGCAAATGAGGGGCTTCGTTTCATTGTATGTTCTCCTCTTCTATCCGTTAGGCTGTATGAGTAAGCATAATTGCATAAGGAATATTTAAATGTCAATACATATGACAAACTAATAAAGCATTATTAATACCAACATCTAAACAATACATTTATAAAATACTTACACCTCATATCACAAGGAAGCACTCTCTCTTGAGCTCGGGTGTTTATTTTTTAGTGAACGAAAGAACATGGAGCTTCTAGGTTCATTTCCTCTCCTCTAATAAATTTGGGAACTCCATGTAAAGGGATTTAATTCCGTATACTTGAGAACAAACTAAATATTAACTAGAAAATATGATCTTTCCTTTAAGGTCTTGCACCTAAAAGCCTATGATAGTATGCCATTTTCCTTGCGTTCCCATTTTGTATTAATCTCTACAAACAATGTGGAAACATATTAGAAAAATGTCTATCCATTCAAAATAACTTCATTTTACTATTTTTAAATGCCTTCAAAATTTCTATTGCTTAATTGATAGGTTTGAAGCAATACTTGGTAGTAAAACTAGCCATATATATTTTATGCATTAAAAAAATATGTAAAAAAAAATGCCCATATTGATTTTTAAATTGACTCCAGGTTCACAAGGAAGTATAGAAAATAAAATAGCAAAATTCAGCTTTTAATCCCATAATTTAGATGGTAAAATGATTGGACAATAGGTTCATTGTTTAGAATAATCAAGCAGTGCACAAACAAATGTGTTTCTCTCATCTTCTTTTAATATTCAATGCCTTTAATTCTACAATTTTTTTTTTTTTATTTTTATTTTTTTTTTTTATTTTTATTTTTATTTTTTTGTAATTTATGTCGTTTGTTAATACATTTTTCATTTCAAAACTTCCTTTACAACACATCTCTTCAATTTAACAAGGATGCTATCAAAGTTACTTCAAAAATCCATTTAATCTGTAATCCATCTACACTTCAATGAAATATGGAGTTTCATAATATGTGCACAATCCTTCCTCGTGACATTAGGATTAGACAAAGTAAAATTTATGCTTTTAACAAACTTTATATGGGCCTTTATCCTTAATTTTTCTAGCATCTAAGAAACATTATAACAATCAACATAGCTTTTATAACTATTTGGATTCAATATCTACTTGTGAAAAGAATTAATGCACATATACTAAGGATGTATAATAGTTTATACCCACCTGCTAGAAATCATGTATGAATGGAGTGCAAATGTTTGGAATTGAAAAGAGCACATGAAAAATAACTATGTATGTGTTTTCTAAAACCTTATTGTTTTACGTAATTACAACACGAGAATTAACTAAATTTATTTTAGTGGTGAAATCAAATATAAATGGAAATTAGAAACAAACTTCACTCCAAGCAAGACCATATTCGTCAACCATAAATATAGGGAGTAGTCTTTAAGTGCAACTTTTTGAAGTTTCTGGTGGATTTCCAGTGAAATAATTTGTGGCCAAATCTTGATTTGTAATGTTTAAACTAGTTTTTTGATTGCATGTATGGAATCAACGCCCTCAAAAACCCTTGGGGCACTTCGATTGTAAAGAATTTACCTATCAAACTTGTCATTCAATGAATCCCTGTTGGATTCTAGACAAATTAGATTGGAAAATAAACTGGAAAATTTTCGAAAAATTCGTACTTAAATACTACTTGCAAACATAGTTGGTTGTATATGTATACTTATATATGCAACAAGAACATGCAATACCCTTATGTTGATTGACAAATGATTTATGGGTATTTATTTTCAATTTCTAAATTGAGTTGTCAAAAATTAAAATTTTCATTTTAGTTAAATTATTAGTAAGTACAAGTGCTAAAGCAATGTGATGTAAAGAATAAGCAAGCTAATGCAAGGAACCATAGAAAGAGCATTTTTCTAGTGGCTCATTTTCCATGTTTATGCCTTCAAAAAGTAGAAGACTAAAGGGAAAAATGAGGATCATAATTATACTTGCTCCAATATATAGAGTTCAACTCTTGATTCACATAAGTTACCATGAATTTACTTTGAGTTGGAGTATTGATACATTGTAGTAACATTGGGTACCCATCCTTTTTTTTGTTGACAAAAAATTTGGGAGTATTTTGTGACCATAATAGGAAATTTAGAGCCTCAAGAAAACATGCCCCAAGGGACTTGTTTAAGCTTGAGTGTCATGTTTGAGGGGTATTCATTTTGCCAAAATTTCAAAAAAGATTCACTGAGCCTAATCCCTTTAAAATCATGCCATGCTAGTGGGGAAGACCATAACAAGAATGGAGCCCTTGTGGATGGCTTAACACTCTACCAATCTCACCAGCCGAGCATTTCTCCATGGGAATTTAGAGCCAATAAATTATGGCGGTATCAAAAAGACTATGTGTTATTTTATGGCGAAAGGGTTATGTCATTTGTATGCCAACATTGAATTCCTTTAAATATTGATTTAAAGCTTTGGTTTATTTGACAACATGAATATAAGTGAGTTTTTTTATATTCTTAGATACTCAAATTTATATCTAAAATTTTAGTCTTATATTATTCAAGCACAATAAGATTTTTTGTCTATAAAAGTTGTGCATTGTTTCACACATGAAGCACTTGTTTTTACTTTACATATTTGCAAGACATTTTAACAATGTACATTCTTTATCCAAGACCACTTTTGGTGCATATACAACATATTGTCCTTCAAATTGTATTTTGGATATGTTTGTTGCCATGTTTCACATTAAATAGGCCAATAGACAATATTTGTTGTATTTGATGGGTAAGTATCACTCGTACAAAACAACCTTTCTCAAGTTATTAGATTTAACAATATAGATAATTGTTCAGTTTTCAAGTAGATTCTAACATTGCATCAATTGCTTTTATGTCATCTTTTGGTTAAATTTCCTTGAAAATTCAATATATTTGAGTTGTTCAAGTCTTCGAATTTGTCGCAATGTATTAACTCTTGGTTTCCTTTTGTTTAAGACATTTCAATCATTTTACATATAATCTGTAAATCTAAATTAATTGTTTCGATTTGAGCAAGTGCAGACAATGAATATGCCAATCAACAAAAGAGAGTTTGATATTAGAGTTTTGTTTTTTCAGGGGTGGTATGCATATATTTTAATGGGATCCCCTCATTCCGACATAGTCTTTGCAATGAATCCTGTAAATTTGCTAAGTGAGAAAACATTGAAAGGAACCTTCTTTGGAAACTATAATCCTTGTATTAATTTTATATACCTTGTAGAGATAAAAAAACTATCCATTAGACAAAAAATACAAAAATATGGTGATATATGATCTTGTATGTGGTTTGTAATGGACTGCAACTTGAGCACCAAAATGAACCGTTTTGAATGCCAAGAAATAGGGTACGAGGAGAAGGTGCAAGAGAACAGGGGAGTAGAGATTGGGAATTCTCCATCATTCTAACTTGAACTCCCTAGGGAATGGAAATTATGAGTAGGTGGCAGCGGAAAGGTAGCATCATTAATGTTAATGCATGTCCTCCAACATGTAATTGTAGATGACACATGAGATAATTTGAATGTATCCTCAAACAAGTAATCATAGCTTATATATGGAGTAGATAGACTTCTGACGTTGTAATGAAGATGTACTAATGGACACGAAATGGAGATTGCCAGAGACCAAATAGAGATGGAGATAAAGAAAAAGGCAAGGGGTTAGGGTGGCAGATTCAAGGATTGGACTATTCTGTAAGATGATTGGAGGTCAGGAAAAAAAGTGGACACTGTTAGAGATGTAGCAAGAAAAGGTTCAATTTTGACTTATGCCTTAGTCAAATTGAGTAATTTTATTTTTCACATTAGCAGGATGACTTGGATTTTATTTAGCTAGAGTGACATGGTCTTGTCTCCAATTAGAAGAGTATCCAAGTTTGTAGGCTAAGAGTAGAGTTTTTCATGTAGTGATTGCTAAAATTTAGCAATCCAGTTCAATTATTTTCATTTGAACTTAGTTGACTAAGCTCAAGTAATTAATTGAGTCAGTTGAAGTTCACTTGAGTATTAAAATTGTTATTAACTCAATTATCTCCTAGTTAACTAGTTAACTGGCTAAAAATAGACACAATCATGCATGGAATTCAAATTTCCCAGTTGAAGTGGAGGAAAAGGCATGCTTGTATTTATAATTGTATACTGTTGAGTGTACAATGCTTTTCTACTGAGTAGGTGATCAATTCCTCAATCTATTGCACATGGAAATAAATAATTCTTCTATTTTTTAGGATCTTAATTCCTCTAGGATTGCACAAGGAAATATGAGGTTGGTTGAGGCTTGAATTGGCTAAGTGTTGGCTAGATAAAGTCAGGAAGCAAGAGAAAACGATTACAATGCAGGGCGTGCTTCAAAGTTGAAGCAAGTCATTGTAATTATTTCTCTTTTCATTTGAATTAATGTAAAGTAGCAGAGGGGTTTTTCCCAGTTGGGTTCCTGTGTAAATCATTGTGTTCTTGTGGTTTTGATGGTTGCATGTGTTTCTAAATTGTGATTTCCATTCCGTAGTTTTGTAGAGGAAATTTGTAATCTCTTTATTTCAGTTCAATTTCATCAGTAGTAGAAAATTCTATTAATTTCTACAGATGATGATTCAAATTCATCTAATTGATAGACGAATCCACACTAAAAATGGTTTATTGCGAAAAAATGAAGGTATGAATTTGCACAAGTCACTTTTATTCTATTTTGGTGGATGAAAGCACAAATAAAACAATGTAGCAACACCTTATTATATATATTACATATCTAATGGACAAAATAAGAGGGCCATGTGCAACAAAATTTATTCAACTTTTGAAAATGAAGGATAGTATTGCAGAATCGATGTATGAATGTTTGGAAAAAATATTATCTAAAATGGATTTATAAAAATATAAAATAGTTGGGTTAGATGGAGCTTCATCAATGATATGTATTCATGAAGGTTCGTTTCTATGCTTCTTGTGAAGTGCCTCATTTGTTATGCATTCATTGTGTAACATATTGCAAGGCACTAGTTATAATTGATACTTCCAATTTATTTATCAAGTTTAATTATATGATAAGTTGGCCAATAAAGTATATTATTGGTTGGAAAAAATTGCAATGAGGCATGGAAAATTTAAAAGTCTAATGGACTTATTTCAAATTGATAAGTCATAGGTACACCAAATCCATCAAATCTAATGGCTTTCTAGGGGACAAGCGATGAATGCGCTTGTCAAAATTATGCAAGTAGTTTTGCAAGAATGCAAACATGATAATCAAAAGATGTACGAAATGGGAACAATATTTCAAATTCAAGTTTGTATTCATTTGTTTGCAGATGTTCTAATTGAATTAAATAAGCTCAGTCAACAATTTCAAGATAAGCACATTGATACAACATCTACTGGTATGCAATTCAATGTACTCATTGAACTTCTTTGTAAAAATATTCACACAACATATGTTTGGAGCAACCTCTTGACATGTTTCATATTTATTGAAGAAATAAAAACATGGAAAATTAGTGTTTACTGATAATGCAAGTGCTTCACATGTGCATATGTTAAAGATTCAAACATATACTCATTCACTTGGGGCAAGTGTCATGGAAAATTATGTTTACCTGGATAAAGCATTTGTTCAAAAGATGATTTATTGTTTTAATGATAGGCTCATGAGTAATCAATGGAGAAAAATTATTCAATCCCCATTTTTAATTTAAATAAGAGAACAAAAGGGACTCGAAACAAAATGATGCTTGAGAAGGTTATGTGAAAATTTTGATATTAAATACTGACCAATTATTAATAAAAAAAAATGTGAATATAAATGGAAAGTTTCACTACCACTCTACATCGATCATATCCAAAGAAAATGCATGGCTGGAGCAAGGGAACAATGTGAAAGATAACTTGAATTGTGTTATTCTTACCCAAATTTAATCAAATTGTGGCAGATTGTTCTTACTCTTCTTACTATCACTCCTAATTGTGAAAGAGGACTCTCTAAGCTGAATCTTATAAAAAATGATGATAGGTCTATACTTTATCTAGAAACTTTAAACATTTTGATGTCTTTATCTTTATTAACACCTCAATAATTGCATTGGCTAGATAGGAAAATAGTTTATAAAACTTGGACTTGGAACATAGTTTATAAAACATGAACATGCATGAAGACATGAAGATCTAGGTGAAGGGAATGAAGCTAATATAAACCCTACACTAAAATGAACAATCAAATAAATTTCCTTTATACATAGGTGCTAATAATGTATTAAAATACTCAATTATGTATCATCACTCAAAACTAATTGTGTTCATTTATCAATGATATGTTTATTAGTCCATGCCTTTAGATTGCCTAGACTATAGTAATTGGCTTAGACTATGTTTTGCCCATAAATAGATTCATTTCTACTATATTATCCTAGATTTATATTAATATTTTTTTTTAAGATCAGCGATATAATTATTAGTACTCGCCTTTACGTTGTAGTGATATAATTATTTTTTCCCACAAACATTTATACTCTATTATCCAAGATCTATACTAGTCACCTTTTTAAAAAACCAATGACATAATTGTAAATATTTGGATAAGTTTATTTAAATCAATCATACATTTGATGGCCTTATTTAGTCTCATATCGAGTCCAACTAAAGTATGCTAGTTCTTTTTTCATAAAATCGAAGGTCAAGTTACAAAACTTCATTTCCATTGTCTATAATGCATGAAGTAATCCTACATTAAGCTCTAGTATTACTTTAAATCAATATATTCATATATACCTAATAACAATGCTTCAAAGCAACGTGTTTTGAAACTTCAATGCATGGAGTATAAGATCAACAAACTATCTCCAATTAGAACCTTGTTTTTCAACAAGAACAAAGGAAGATCCTTGCCTATAAACAATAACAAAGCCTTTGGGTAAACAAAGCAAATGAACTTATCATCAAATATTAATTTCATTCAAAAATTTTGAAACCTCTAAAATTTATTTCATAAAATCTACCACATACGACTTTAGCTGTATAGAAAATATCTCTTACCAAGGACCAACCAATTGTTTCCTTCCTAAATTTGAGGCCCCTAGAAGGAGGTAGGCGAGTAATATGGATTCTCTAACTCCAAATGAGGTTACCTTCACTCTGTTAAGTGTAACAAATAAAAGGTACAACTTTATGTATAACTTAAATACTATGTTAAAATATTCTTATATAAGAGGTAGCTTACTCTAATACACACAATTTTGTTTACATGACTACAAAAAGTCTTCCTATATGTGAGGTAGCACACTCCACCACACATAATTTCGCTTACCCCCACTACACATAATTCACAATATATTGAATATTTTCCCAATAATACACATAATTGATAACATATTGATCTGAAATTAAAAAGTTGAAGGTTTCTTAAGAAATTGCAAGTAAGTTTATGTCTTGTGGGAAATGGATCAAATTGAAAAATCACATAAACTTAGTGTTTTAAAACTCAGTTTGCAGAAGAGAAAAATGAACCATAAACAACAACACAAAACAAAAATTTGATAACGGAATTCACGCCTCTTGGGCTACATCTCTTAGTCCAACTTCCAATGTTGGGCCTCTTCAATTATATGCTCAAATCTAAAATTACATCAGTTTACAATGCTCAAATTGCAAAAATAGTGCTGCCAATGGGTTCAAAATGCTAAAAAACCCTTATCTAGGCTCTACTTGAGATAAAAAAGGTTGAAAACTAAGCAAGATATGCCTCGAACAAATTATGTTAATTGTTTTGCAAATCTGTAATTCTAGCTAATCATCCTACGAATTTTGCCTTTCTGCCAACTGCCGAGTGACAATTTCACTTGGCGCCGACGGGATTCCTACCGAAATTTGTGCAATTTGTCTCATGTTTATTTCTGCCAATAATTGGTAAGTGTCGGGTTCAGGGTCACATTGAGTGGCATGTGGCCGGGGCTAATTGCCCACCCCCTCTGCTCCAACTCCTACTATCTCGACCATTGGTTACATTATGGATCATGAGACGAGGTGCCAACGTGGGCTAGGTGTCACCTGGTCTTCCCCCTCTGCCGCAGGTGCTGGTTGTATGACCACTGATAGAATTGGGACCAGGGCTTAATGACCCTGCCCCCTCTGTCGATTCTTTTTGTCTTATGGCGTTGTGTAACCAAAGGCCCGGGCCAAGTGCCCCACCCCTCTCACCACCATACACACCACTACTCTTTAAATATGAACGACACATGATATATATTAAAAACATGTACGTGTTCTATTGATAATGCAGTTGGTTCTTGTTCGGTAGGTCATGGGTTTGAATCCTGTGGGATCAACTAGTCTCCATAACAATTTTTTGGCCTCTCTCAGAGTGCCATGTGGTGCCTTGGAATTGGCCCATACCATGTACCCTCAACCAATAAGATTGCACCAACCGATCGTGTACGAAGCTGACATGTGGCAAGTCTGGATTGGTCCTCTTGTCTTTTGTATCCCCAGTCAACATGCTAACATTAGCTGTACGATTTGCCCAGTTAGTAGCCTAGTCAACCCTATCATTTGACTTTTTGCTATTTGGCCAAAACTTCAAAACATGATATCTTGAGCATACAATGTCAGTTTGATGTGATTTAAGCAACATTGGATTCAGCATGACGAGCACTACGAACTGAAGCTAGTTTTGACAAATTTAGACCACTTCCAATTTTGAGCATTTTCTTGATCCCTTGGATAATTCCTCCCCACTAGAAGATTTTGGACCACCAAAAGGTTGTTTTCAATCAACAAGTAGGTCAGAGTACAACTCCCTCACCCTTATGATCTCAACCCACTTGACCTTACTTGGATTAGTTCCCTTGAGCCCCACACGAAGGTACTCCACATTGCCTCTGCATGAAGTCCTTATCCTCTTGTCAAGAATAATATATTGCTGCAATTCTTCTAAGTATTCAGGAGAGATATATTTCATTGTTGGAATCTAAACATTCTCTCCTTGATCTTCAATCATAGGAGGCTCATATAACCTTAAGTTTTTCACATTTACACTATCATAAATTTCCATATATGGTGGTAAATCTATCCGGAAGGTATTTTTACCAATATTCTCTAAGATTTTAAAAGGACCATATCTGATTGGATTGATATTTTTACCTACCTTTCATTGTTGATATAAATCCAAACTTGATCTCCCACCTGGAATCTGTGGTCAACACGATAGTTATCATGCCTTGCCTTGTACTTGGCTTGAATCTTCTCCAACTGTTCTTGTACCATATGATGCACCAATTGAATATGTTCAATGAAGCGTTTGGCCGTATCTATATCACTGTGTCCATCCACCGTAACATCTTTCCCAAAGGTAAAATCTAAGGGAGATTTTGGTAAATATCCAAAACATGTTTCGAATGGAGATGTCTGAGTCGATGAATACTTGGCTTTGTTGTAGGCATGTTGGATGTAATGTAAGTGTTCATCCCAAAGCTTCAGATGCTTGCTGCAGTATCCACAAAGGAGATGTACTATTGTTTACCACTTTTTTCTGGCCATGAGTTTGTGGATGAAATGTTGTGCTCTTCTTCAATTTGGTGTCCATGAGTTCTCATAAAATTCACCAAAATTTCCCGATAAATCTAGAATCTCTATGAGAAAATAATAGAAGTGGGCAACCCAAAGTGTACCCATACATTTTGGAAGAACATATTTGTGGTTTGTTCAGCTATAACCTATTTCTTACATGACATCAACACACACATTTTTCTGAAATGATCCACAACAAGATAAAGGTAATCATGACCTTTCTTTGACATTGGTAGCCCTTCCACAAAATCCATTGAAATACTTTCCCAAGGATGAGAAGGAATAGGAAGTGGAGTATATAAACTCAAATTTCTATTGCTAAGATTACTAGTAGCACACATGGAACATCCTCTTACATATCTTGACACACTTTCATTCATACGCGGCCAATAACAATACCTCTGTAATTATGAAACTATTTTTCCTACACTAATGTGGCCAACAATAAGAGAAGTATGAGCTTCCCTTATGATGTTGACTCTTTCACCCTGTGGAATACACAACTTTTAAATATCATAAAACAACTTGTTATGAACATGATAATCCAAAACATCAACATGATGGCCTTAAACCAAAGTTGCATAAACATATTTAAAATCGTCACCTTGAGCATACTGTTCAATATAACTTTCATGCATGATTGGGTTATGCTTAAGAATGACAGATTCATTAACAATAAGCCTTGACAACATATCATCAACTTTGTTGTATATACCTTTCTTGTACCTGATTACCAAATGGAATAGTTGTAGAAATCCCATCCACTTGAAATGTCTGTCTTGTTGTAGCTTGGTTTGTGATTGTAAATATTGCAAAGGTTGATGGTCAATATGAATAATCGTTTCTTTACCCATCAAATAATGCTTCCATTTATTCACACTTTGTACCAAAGCATACAAATATTTATCATAAGTTATATAGTTAATTACTTCATTGGTAAAGGTTTTAGAATGATAAAAAATAGGCTTACCATGCTGCATCAAAACTGCTCCCATGGAATAATCACTTGCATCGGTTTGAATTTCAAATGACTGCTTAAGATTTGGAAGCGCAAGAACTAGTGTTGTGCTAATTTTCTCTTTCAATGTATCAAGGCTTTCTACTGCTTTCCTCCCCATTGAAAGACTTGTTTCACACTTGTCAAAGCATGTAATGGAGCTGCAATAAATGAGAAATTAGCAATGAACTTTCTCCAATATTGGGATGCTCCCAAAAAGCTCCTAAACTCTGTTACATTATTGGGCTTAGGCTAATTTACAATGACCTCAACTTTTGAGGGATCAATCTTCAATTCACCCCCTCCAACAATATGATGCAAATAAACTAAATATGTTTTCCCAAATTCACAATTAGACATCTTGAAATACAATTTCTCCTTCTTTAAGACATCCAAAACTTGCTTAACATGCTTGACATGCTCTTCACGAGTCTTACCGAAAATCAAAATATCGTCTAAGTAGAATATGACAAAATCATCAAGGAATGGTCTCAACACATCATTCATAACTCTCATGAATGTTGCAGGTGCATTACAAATCCCAAATGGCATAACTAACCATTAAAAAAACCCTTATCTTGTCTTGAAAGTAGTCTTCCAAATATCACCTTCATCAATCTTGGTCTGATGATAACTGTTTCTCAAATCTAACTTAGTGAAATAAACAACCTCCTTTAATTGGTCTAGAAAATCATAAATACAAGGAAGAGTTTTATGCTCTTGACCTGTGAGAAATTCCAGAATACCAGAAATGCAAAGAAATATAGCCCAGAACACAGAATAAAATGAGACAAACAACAAGTATTTAATTATTCAGAAATAGATTCAATGTTCACATGCCTCTTCGAGGGGGCAACCTCCAACATAGAAGAGCTCGATTACAATAAGACTCGATGATATTTATTTTACTAACTAAGACTATTTATAGCTAAATGACATCCAAAACCCTAACTACTAGTGGTCCACATAATACGGGTTAACCACTTTATTTATTAACTATGGCCCGTTTACAACTAACTGTGGTCCCTTTTCTCTAATGCGGGTCAACCACTTACAATTATTAAAGTGGGATTTATTTACTCCCTCACTAAATATGACTATGACTCGATCCATTGGGCTAATTACATAAATAAAGGGGTTAGGGTTGGACCCTAACATGCCCTCCCCATCAAAAGTAACCTTGTCCTCAAGGTTGCAGCTGTGAAAACTGCTAAAGAATAGTGGTTGGTTCCCAGATTGCATCTTCTGGAGGGGTGTCTTTCCACTTGACAAGGAATTCCTTGATCGTGCAACCACGAAGATGTCTTTCACAGGTATCGAGGACCTGTTCTGGGTGGAGCCAGAGTGAGCCTTCCTCATCCAATTTGGGTAGACTGGTTTGAATTTTGCAATTGTTCCCCACCACTTTCTTGAGGCATGATACATGGAATACCGGATGGATTTTTGAAGTTGGTGGCAAGGCCAGTTTGTAGGCGACTTATCCAATACGTTGAAGTATATGATAAGGTCCATAGAATTTTGATGCTAGTTTCTGGCAACCCTTTTCTTTGAGAGATGTTTGCTTATATGGTTGCAGTCACAGGAATACTTGATCCCCTTCTTGAAATGCACACTCAAAACGATGCTGGTCTACTTGTTTCTTCATTCGATTATGACCTTGATGTAGATTATCTTTGAGATGAGCTATCATGGTGGCACGGTTCTGTGGGAGTTGGCCATACACTGCCTCGTATGGTGTCATATTGGTGGCTTCATGATAGTTAGTATTATACCACCATTCAACTAAAGGTAGCCACTATACCCATTGATACTTCTTTTCAGAACTGAAGCACCTTAGATATGTCTCCAAACATTTGTTGACTACTTATGTTTGACGATCGGTTTGGGGATGATAGGTATTACTTAGTTGGAGTTGCATGCCTTGTAGCTTGAAAATTTCTTGCCAAAATTTGTTGGTGAAAGTGGGGTCGCAGTCAGACACAATGGAAGTCGGCATGTTATGCAGTTTGAAAATCTGGTCCATGAAATCTTGAGCCACCAACGTGGGGGTAAATGGGTGGGGTAGAGCGCAAAAATGACCATATTTAGAAATTCTGTCCACAACCACCATGATGATGGATTTGTTTCCTGACTTTGGGAGACCAATGATGAAATCCATGGAAACATCCGTCCAGACAAAGGTAGGGAGTGGCAATGGTTATAAGTTTCCTGTTAACTTGATTGTTTCTACTTTGTTGCGTTGACACACATCACATTCAGCTACAAAAGTAAGAATGTCGTTTTTCATGCCATTCCAAAATAGAGAATGATGAGTGCGAGCATAAGTCTTTAGAAATCCTGAATGCCCTACAGTTGGAGATGAGTGAAACTCTTCCAAAATGCGGGTTTTGAGGGTGGGTGCCGACGATATAACTACTCAATCTTTGTAGCGAAGAATATAATCCTTCTAAGAGTAGTTGGGTAAGGAATTAGGATCTTGTCTCAAGTTATTAATAAGTTGGCATAGAGATGGGTGTGAGAACCATTCTGTGTGGGCCTCTTCAATCAAATCTAGTATGGGAAGATAGATTGATAGCAGGGTGCTTTCATCCTCAAATTGGAGTGATAAAGCATCAACTACTACATTGTCATGCCCTTTCTTGTAAATCATCTCATAATCATATCCCAACATTTTGGCCAACCATTTATTTTGCTGTGGCGATGATAGAAATTGCTCCAAAAAATATTTTAGGCTTTGATGGTCCATGCGGATTCGGAAACGTCGCCCAAACAAGTATGGTTACTAGGTGTCTACTGCATGTAAGATGGCCATCATTTCTTTCTCATAGGTAGATTGACCCAGACATTTTCCACTCAGTTGTTGGCTGGTGAAGGCCAATGGTCGAGCTTCCTACATTAATACAACACCAATACTAGTACCAAAAGAATCACATTCAACAACAAAAGATTTGGTCAAGTCTAGTAGGTCCAATATGGGAGTAGAGCACATGGCCTGTTTGAGAGCCACAAATGCCTGCTGAGCTGCATTAGTTTAGAGAAATGATTTTTTCTTGAGAAGATTAGTGAGGGGTCTAGCAATGTGACCATAATTGCAGATAAATTTGTGATAGTAGCCAGTGAGACCCAAGAATCCCCTCAATCTCTTCAAGGTTTTTGGTTGGTGTCAATCTTGCATTGCCTGTATCTTTTTTGGATCAACCCTCACTCCTTCATGACCCACAATGTGTCCCAAATACTCGAATTCTTCCTCGCCAAAAGAGTATGTGGAAAATTTGATAAATAATTTGTGATTCTGAAGCAGTTGCAAGATCGAGTCTACATGCTGAAGATGTTTGTCCCAAGTTAGGCTACATATGAGAATGTCATCAAAGAAGACGAGGACATATTTTTGGAGATATGGTTTCAGCAGGTGGTTCATGAGGCTTTCAAAAGTAGATGGAGCATTACAGAGACCAAATGGTATGACCAAGAATTCATAATGGCCTTCATGAGTTTGAAAGGCAGTCTACTTCCTTCATGTGTATTTGGTTGTTGACACCTAGTCACAGGGATTGGGTGAAAAAATATAAATAATAGAGAAAATGGAGAGTAATCGAGAGATGAAACTCAACAATCACTCCCTCATCTATATAATAATGAACAACCTAAATGAATAGACAATCTCATTTTTGAGGAGTTACCTCCTGGGCTAACATGGTAGTAGAGCCAGCTCCATTTTTGGCATTCCAGTCTACCCTCGTAACTCCCTTCTGCCTATGTCATATATGTTTTCTATTCCCTCCAATTAGTTGACCCTCCAACCCTCCATTGGCTTGGTGGTATCTCGTTGAATCGTGCTCGGTAGTATCACTTGAATCATTGGAATATATGTCCAGAATGGAGTAGCCGCTACCTGGTAGTATTGCTAGTAGCCCCTTAGCCTCTCCCCTCAACCTCGCTCCCATACGCAGTCGACATTAACACCACGACTCCACTATATATGTGGTCCCCTCCACACTATGGTTACCGTAGCCTGTGCATAACCATTGAATACACAGTTCCCTCCCTTGGCTTCCGCTGACCACACGACCTCTCACTTGGCTTCCTCACGATAACCATTGAAAACGGGGTCCCCTCCCTTGGCTTCCACTAACCACGCAGCCTCTCACTTGGGTTCCTCACGACCTCCATACGCACGACCTTCCTCACGACATTTTTTTTGTTGCCACTACCATAAGCTAGACTTTGTCCATACATTGGTCCACCAAGGTTTACGTTATCCAAGTAGTCCCAGTTCTCGCATTCGAGGCTTACTATAAACACATAACAAGCAAGAAGACTGGTGGTTTTAGTTTTGATGTTGTAGGCCTATGTCTAGCCTGTATAGTCTTTTAAACTCATTTAGTATTATTTTGTTGTTTTTCTATTGTGAAGCCTCTTCGAAGGCTGAAGACAAGATACTAGAATTAATATGTAGTAATTAGTTATGAAATATTTGGGTACTCGCTCCTTAGTATTATAAAGTTGCAGAGAAGACTGTGAAGAATCTCTAAAGATTTTTATGAAGATGGAGTCCTTTAAAGCCATGTTGGAAGATGATGTTTTTTTACCAGAACTACATTTTTATCAGTAATGCATTTTTGACCAGAACTGCATTCTTGATTGGAATTGCACTTTTTTCTTAAAGATATTGCTATTACAGTGCAAAGTGAAAATATTTTATATATTGGTAGCATATTTTTTTTTTACAGTTCACAGTTTTTTAAAATGCGCTCATTAATATCTATTGTGGGAGTGGTCCTCAATGGGAAGGAAAATTATCATGAATAGTCTCAGAAAATCAAACACACTCTCATTTCTATTGAGATGTGGAAAGGAGTGTGTATTGGAGACAGAGACAAAGAGCCAAAAAAACCTACCTCAGACAAGGAATTCACCATTTGGGAAAATAAGAACAACAAGGCTTATCCATTGATTGCAACATCAGTAAATGAAGAGGTGAGTCGCCATATTTCACCATTTTCAAATTCTTTCGAAGCCTTACAAAAATTGAAGGAACTCTATGACTCACACTCTGCACTTGAAGTTGTTCAACTCATGATTAAATTGGTCACCCTTGAATTGCAAAATGATGATCCTCTTGCTCTTGCATCAGAAGTAAAATCTATTATGCATGATATCAAAGTCGCTAATGTTGAACTCGAAATTCCTCTGATAGCTTTTCTCAAGGCACTTTATCCCACTTACTCAAATTATCTTGAGTCATTTCAAGCAAATGGAAACCTCAAAGATATCACCTTTGACTCCCTTGTGAAAAAATTTGCTGAAAGAGAGAAAGCTTTTGGGAAGAAGAAAACTCCTCAGTCTTCTGAAGAGGCTGTGTGTCTTGCACATAAAGAGAATAATCTTGCTCAAGATTCTTCGAGAGGAAGAGGTGGTCGAAGAGGAAGAGGAAGAAATTTCAGAGGCAGGGGTGGGGGCAGGCACTCTCAAGGAGAAAAGTCAGATTTTCACTGCATACACTGCAAAAGAGATGGATCACATGATGCATCCACATGTAAGTTTCCTTGGGAAAGAATTTAGCAGGAAAGAAACCAACCCAAAGGTAAAACTAATGACAAAGATAAAGGTATATCACTTGAATCCACTCACTATGTTGTGGGATAATGTAATATTGGAGTAAATGAAGACTTATTTAATGCTTCACTCACTTCTTGGAAAAATGATTGGTTGCTTGATTAAGGAGAAACTTGCCACATGAATTTTAGAAGAGATTTTTTTGAAGAATTTACTGACAATGTTGATGGAGCAGTATATTTTGCAGACAAATCAAAACTCAAGCCATCAGGGCTTGGCACAATCAGGCTTAAATTGCCTGGTCTTCCAGACTTTCTTCTGCATCATGTTTTATATCTCCCACAGCTGAGGAGAAAATTGTTGTCCTTGGTCCACATCCACTAGCAAGGACACTCCATTCATATGTTTGATGGCAAGGTTGAGGTGAGAAAAGCATCAGACCACTCACTTGTCATGACAGGGATAGAAGAAGAAAGGCTTCTCAAGCTGCAGGGTACCTCTGTTCGTGCAAAAAATTTCTCATACAATTCTCATTATGAAGAAGGTACATTTCCATCAAGTTTATTATGGCATGTTATATTTTGACACTTGAACTATGACAGCCTCTTCTTGTTGAAGAAAAATGGTGTTACTGGTTTGCCTACAATTGCTAGGAAACTCAAGCAATGTGATGCTTGCATTCTAGGAAAGCATAGCAAACAATCTTTTATGATTCACATTCGAGAGCACATAGACAACTTGAAATCATTCATTCAGATTTATGTGGTCCAATGCCTATTCCTTCTGCAAATGGAAATAAATATATGATTACACTTATTTATGACTACACCAGAATGTGTTGGGTTTATTTATTGAAGAACAAATCTGATGATTTTCAAACATTCAAGAACTTTCATACATGGATTGAAAATGATGCACAATCTCATATTGGATCTATTCGCACTAATAATGGAAAAGAATACACTTAAAATGAATTTTAAAACTATCTTTTCCAACATGGGATCAAACATCAAACAATTGTGCCTTATAATTCCCAATAGAACGGAGTAGCTGAAAGAATGAATAGGACAATCTTAAATATGGTGTGCTCCATGATGTTTTTAGAAAATGTAAAATTGATGTTTTGGGCTGATGCAGTTCTATGTGTTGTATATGTAAAGAATATATGTCCATCTAATGCTATTAGAAACAAGACTTCTTATGAAATGTGGTATGGGAACATTCCTTCGGTAAAGCATCTCAGGGTCTTTGGTTCCACATGTTACGCATTGATACCAAAGGTACATAGAAACAAACTTGGTGCAAGAATTCGTAAATGTATCTTCCTGGGGTATTCAAACACCTCCAAAGCATACCATCTCTATGATGAAGTCAATAAAAAGTTTGTTGTATCTAGAGATGTAATCTTTCTTGAATCATCCAAAACTGACAATGTTGTTGAGCGGCAACTTGATCGCTTGGTTCTTGAAGGGGGGATTCCTATACTAGATCAACCTGTGAAATCTTCTTCTGAAGCACTCTCTCCCCCGCATGAAACTCCAACAACGGATGATACTTTGAGTGATGTGATTGACAGAATTGGGAGACTCAATCTTGATTCAGTCCCAACTCAGTCAATGGAGCAGCTTGGACCATCTGAGAAAGGTCCCCCAAAGTGGCTGACAAAGACACTTGAAAGTGTTCATCCTGATGAGGTTGGAAAGACAGGAACTAGAAATTCAACCTGACAAAATGGAGGTGATGTAGATGACTCTGATTCACCTATTGATATGGATGTTTCTTATGATTGTGAATTGAATTTGTCTACATATTTTGAACCAACTTCCTTCAAAGAAGTTGTTTCTCTCATGATGAATGGAAAGAAGCAATGCAAAAGGAGTATGATTCCTTGATAAATAATGGCACTTGGAAGTTGGTTGATCCTCCATTGGGAACCAAACCAATTGGCTGCAAGTGGGTCTACAAGAACAAGTATAAAGCTGATGGCTCACTTGACAAACACAAAGCCAGGCTTGTGGCAAAAGGTTTTTCAGAGAAGGAAGGGGTCGATTATGAGGAGACTTTTTCACCCACAACAAAATGGGCTGCCATTCAGACACTCTTTTCCCTAGCAGCTCAGAATGGTTGGAAAGTCCATCAAATGGATGTAAAACTGCTTTCTTGAATGGAGATCTAAAAGAAAATGTTTTTATGTGCCAGCCTGAAGGATTTGCTCTGAAAGGACATGAACATAAAGTATGCAAACTTGTGAAATCCTTGTATGGCCTCAAACAAGCACCGCTAGCCTGGTATGAAAAATTAACTAAGCATCTTCTGAAAATAAATTTCAAACATTATGATCTTGATGACGCAACTTTGTTTGTCAAGAAAGTTGGCAAAACCGTTGTATATATTGTAGTATATGTAGATGATCTTTTGATGACAGGGAACAATGAGAGCTACATTGCATCCATAAAGAAGGAATTGAGGAAAGGTTTTGAAATCACTGATTTGGGCTATGTTCATTACTATCTTGGTATTGAAGTAACTCAACATCCGAAGTCCATATTTATTTCTCAAAAGAAGTACATTGGAGATCTGTTGAACAGGTTTGGCATGGCTGAATGCAATCCTCTGAATACTCCAATGGAACAAAAGCTCACATCCATTGAAGGAAACGAATTTGAGGATGCAACAAAGTATATAAAACATGTAGGAAGTCTCAACTACCTGACTACTACCAAACCTGACATTTCGTTTGCTATTGAAACCCTCTCCAGATTTATTAAATATCCTTGTGAGGGACATTGGTCTACTGCAAAAAAAGTTCTAAAGTACTTGACGGGAACTCAGGACTTTGGACTCAAGTATACGCAGGTGGGTGACTTCAGCTTGATTGGATACTCTAATTCAAACTTCGATGGAGACAAAGAAATTGGGGTATCTACTTCAGGTTATGCTATGAGTCTTGGATCAGGAGCTATCTCTTGGAGATCATGCAAACAATCAGTTCCAACAGATTCCACAATAGAGGTAGAATATGTGGCAGAAACTGAGGCAACAAAAGAAATTGTGTGGCTCAGGAAAATTCTGGAAGATTTGCAGGTAAAACAAGTACATTCAACTCCACTCACGATTGAGAATATATTGGCAATAAAGTTGGCCAAGAACCCAAAGTTCCATGACCGAATGAAGCACATCAACACAAAATATCATTTGATTCGACATCATGTTGAGGCCAAAAGAATCCATCTTTGCCATTGTTCCACTAATGAGAAGATTGCAGACATCTTCACCAAAGCGCTTGGAAGCGAAAAGCTTGAAAGATACAGAATGATGCTTGGACTAACCAACATCCCTTCAGATTAAGGGGGGGAATGTTGACACAATCATAGGGATTGGGTGAACAACTGTAAATAATGTAAATAAATAATAGAGAAAATGGAGAGTCATCGGGAGATGAAACTCAACAATCACTCCCTCATGTATATAATAGTGAACAACCTAAATGAATAGACAATCTCATTTTTGAGGAGTTACCTCCTGGCCTGACATTGGTGATAGCCAGAGTGAAGATCTAGCTTGTAAAGAATTGAGAACCATGTAGTTTATCAAGAATATCATCAACAATCAGAATAGGAAATTTGTCTTTGATAATGAGCTTGTTGACGGCTCAAAATTCTGGACACATGTGCCATTCACCATCTTTCTCTAGCACCATGACCACTGGTGATGAATAAGGACTGATGCCGGGACAAGTAACACTGGCTTCGAGGAGTTCGTTGATGATTTTTCAATTTCATTCTTTTGGGTGAAATGATATCGATATGGGCACACATTAGGCGGTTGTGCCCTCGAGACCAAAGGGATGCTATGATTATGTTCAACCCTACAGGGTGGAAGCCCTTTAGGTTTGTCAAATACCTGCTGGTGGTGGTCTGAGACTTGTTGCATCCTAGGATGAATATGAGGAGTAGTGGAGTCAATGGCCTAGATGGAATTAAATTTGGTGATGACTCCATGATGACCCTTTTTCAAATATTTTCCATTCGATGTGAGATGATGATAGTAGGAGCACCTGCCTGTAGTCCATGTAATGTATGAATGTGGTCATTCTGCTTAAAGCTTATATATAACTCTTGGAAATCCATTGTGATTGGGCCCAGTGTGCGAAGCCATTCAACACCCAAGACAATGCCATAACCACCCATTTCAATAGAAAACATGTGGGTCTTTAGGTGGTAGTCTCCCATCTAAAGTTTAATATTTTCATAATGGCCTTCAAATTTCATGGTTCCCCCATCAACGATAAAGACTTGGAAATTAGAGACTGCCCGCACAAAACAATGAACAGCTTTGGCGACTCGCTTATGGATAAATTTATGAGTGCTGCCACTATCAATCAATACCACTACTGGTCGATGTTTAAGAAAGCCTTGGATTTTGAGAGTTTGAGGCGAAGAAATGCCTGCCAAAGCATGTAGTGAGATAACTGGTTCATCTGGAATAGATGTGAGATCATTGTCAGGCTGGGTTTCCTCAACTTCGTCCTCAGGCCCACCAAGGGTTGGGGCTTCCTAAGATGAATTGTTATTAGTAGCATCATTTTGAAATAATTTTGGTTCCTTGCATTTATGGCCCGGGTAGTATTTGTCATCACAGTAGTAGCACAATCCTTGTTTTCTTCTTTCAACCATTTCTATTGGAGACACCTTCTAAACCTTAAGTGTTTGGGTAGGGCCCCAAGCTTGGGTGGGACGCCCCTTGGCTACGAAATTTGGACAAGTGGACTAGGCCGCTAAGGTGAGTTCCACCTCGATGGCCTTTTTGCAGATGTCCATCCACGTAGCTGGGTGGTGCATCCAGACATGGGCTTGGATGGCTTCTTTGAGACCACCGATGAAACACTCCAAGTAGAAGTCATCTCTTAGACTATTAGTTTTGATGGCCAATGTCTCAAAGGTTGCAATGTAGTCTTTTGCTATGCCTGTCTGCCGGAGCTTAGTGAGATGGCCCAAAAAATTAGATCCCCTGTCAAAGTGGTTACATAGGGCTTTTGAGAACATGTGCCAAGTTATGTTCCAAGGATAACATTTCTAATGCCACTACCACCATTGCCATCTCTCTTGGTCCAAGTAAAGGGATCCCACACATAGTTTAGTTTGATCTTCACAGATATCATTAAGGGAGAAATATTGTTCCATTTGTGCTACACATACTATAGGATTAGAGCCATCAAATTTGTAAATGTTCAGCTTGGGTGGACGAGGGTGGGAATGTTGGTGATTTCCATGGAAGTGAATGTGATGTCTAGATTCTCCTTCAAGGTGTTCATCAACACTATGCTCCTACAGATGAGGCCTCTACATCATATTGGTGAGTAGTGAAAGCTGTCAGGTAATTTGTTCCATATTTCCTTGGAACTCATCCAACCTTTTTTCAAGGCTCTCGATCTTCTCATAGGCCATCACTTCAGATCTGGTACCTACCATACACAAACTCCAGTCAATTACTTAAGATTAGTCTTCGTGGAAAGAGGGCGAGCTTAGGAATCTATTAGCGGGGATCATTTGAAGTCACATTGGAAAAATTTGTGATCCAGGTGGATATTGGTGGCCACCCACTTGTTATCACCAAAATAGGGGTCTACATTGTTCCTAGTCATGGTCTTAGATAAGTTTCAAGTCACCCTATGTTTTAATGGGTAGGTGATAGGTTAGGAGTCTCAAAGGTTTCATTTTTCATATCCATAATAAAGTCTAAACACCATTTTTCCATGTTTCATGAGTCTTACATTATTTTTAGAAACTCTTAGCTTAAGCCATTTTGGAATTTTTGGAATTAGCCTCGAAACCATGTTTTCGTAGCGCATATACTGTAAAATGTCTATTTTGCGCTACGAAAACGCTGCTCTTTTCGTAGTGCTTTTTCCTGCGCGCTATGAAAGCGCAGATTCATAGAACAGTCTTGTCAAACATCAATCCATTAATATTCCATTAAAATTTTCATTATTAGGTGTTAGCTAGGAGTTAGTCCTTAAGCATGCCGCCACCCAAACTCATCATTTCGAATTTAGGGCTCATTATGAAAGAAAATTTCAAATTCGAAAGGGTTGGATTAGTCTCATCATTTCAGTTTGCATGCAAACCCTCAAACAAAGTTGTTTTCGAATAGTAAGATTTGGTAATTTTTCACCAAGGTCTTCCTCATCCATAATTCAGGCGAGGCTGATCAAAAGAATTTAAAGCGAGGCCAGTTTTGGTACAAGAATTCAGAAGGAAAGATGACAGAGGAGAAGAAACATCACGTCTGGTCATTGTTTAAGAACAGAGCTTGAAAGCACCGAGGTCTTAGTCAAAGACAAATCAGTTGCAGAAGCCTTCAAAAAAGCAAGATGCTGGAAGTTTTGTAAGAAATTACAGGGAGGATATACTCAGGTGACAAAAGAGTTTACACTACATTTCATTGGCTCAAGCACAAAGGTCAAAATGCTGAACTTGCAAATTTCTCCTGAGGTCATAGCTTTGGTGACAAAAATTCCTAGGGGGAAAGATACATGGTTCAAAAACTTCAGATTTGACATGGAACCACGTAAGGTGTTTCTAAAGCCAGAGTTTGTAGAAACCGACTTAACCAAAGCAGTTCCCAGAGACTACGTCAAGGACAACTATGCCAATATTATCTTCAACATTCAACGTTATTTTACCTTGAAGGCAGATATCAAAAGGTTTATTCATATCATTTTAAACTCATTTTACATTTTACTGGTATGATTTCTTTAGATTTTCCTTACTTCTTATTTCGAAGTGTAGCTAAGATAGCAGATAAAGTACAGTTGAAATCTTGAGGATGTGAAACTTCCCTGTTTCATCATGGTCTAATTAAGCTGATAGTTCTTCATGAACTCAAAAGGATCAAAAAAGAATGGTCTTCGTTTTTGTTTTTATGTGACTTTGGAGCAGAAAAACAAGGTGTAGACATTAGCCCTAGGGTTAAAGGAACTCCATCAGCAGAAACCAACAAGTCTGTAATGTCCAGGAAAAAAAGGTATGTTAAGTTGAAACCTAGGAAGCAGGTGAAAGAGCAAGTAAGCAAAACACCAGTGGTCATTCTTGAAACTCCTAAATCTACAAAGGAAAAGATATCTGAGGTTAAAGGAATGACACAAGAATAGTCAACCAACAAACCAGTTCAAAGGAGATTGACTAGAAGTCAAATTGCAAAGGAGAAAGGTAAAAAAATGATCTCGGGAGAAGGTTCAAGCTTGAAGGGTGATTTAAATGATATTTTAAAAGCCATTGATATTGCAGAATCAACTTTGGTATAGGCAGATGTGATAAAATTTGATCAAGGAAAGTCGAAGAAAACGAAACCCTCCAAGAAATTGTAATTTGAAGATGATGTTATAGCATTTGTTTTCAAACCTAGAAAACCCTTAACCAGGCAATCCAAGAAGATGCAAGAGTCCAATATTGAGCTGGAGAGAAAAAAATAAGCCTCTGTTGTCCAAGAAGAGTTGATAGACGTTCCGTCTCCAAGACTTGAAGGTGACAAAAACACAGTTCCTGCCACTCAAACAAAAAAAGCCAGTTACGAGGTTATGGAAGAAAGATTAGAAGCTGCTAACAATGAAATTTCTAGACTAAGAGTGAGAGCAAGAGGGCATGCTGCTGAAAGGACACATTTCAAAAGGATGAAGGCTCTTTGGGAAGCTGAAAATGTTTCCAAACTAGAAATAGTAAACAATGAAACTCAATACTACACTTGGACTGTTCCTGCAATCAAAGAAGCCAGATTTGTAAGGAGGATTAATGCTCAGCTGAGAGCTACAAATAGGAGATTGAAGAGACAAATTGAAGACATAGAAATACAATTAACCAAATATGAAAAGGGTCTACAACAATAATGAAATAGGGTGATGAAAAAGGGCAGTGAAGGATATATCTTAAAACAGTTTTGGCACATAAAAAGAGTTTTGGGCATATAAAAGGAAAGATAGTTGTGAAGAAGAACATCTTATAAGGGTAAGTGGTTTTGATTTTTGGTTAATCATATCAATCTTAATGGAATTTTGAAAAAACTTCCAAACTACAGATTTTTGAAGGCCGTGTTGAAAACGAGCATACACAGCAGTTTCGTAGCGCGCTACAAAACTGTTGAAGATGATCATTTAGCACTTATGGATGTTTTTCGGAGGTAAGGTCTGATTAGTTCCAAATTTTGAAGTTGCTGATAGACATGGGATCATGTATGAAGTTTCATATGGTAGTGGTGTAGAAAGCAAACTTCAGAGAATTATTTCATAAGTGATGTAAACGTTGTGCTATGAAAACAGAGTATTTTTATAGCACAATAATGTTTCATCCTTTCCTCCATATTTTCGAGTTTCCATTTCTTGCACAGGTGGAAAATGAAATTTTTATGGATTATTAATGCATGACACATGTACACTAGCAAAACTATTTGAAGATAAACATTAAGGATTAAGGGCCTTAAAAGGAGGAACTCTGTCTCCTAGTTTTCAGGACAGTTAGGTCATGACTCAGCAAGTTTTGTAACAACACTGTGGACATCATCAAGCTCGAAGTCATAGATAAGGTTGGCTGCTGATTAAAGAATGTTTTGAAGTCATAGATAAGGTTGTTAAAAGCATTTTTTAGGAGTTTCACTCCTATTTGTATTAGGAATCTTAAAGACAGCTAGCTGTTAAGTTGTAATTAAGTAGTTTGTTTTATGAATAGATAGGTGTCAAAGTTAGGAATTAAAATTCCTCCAAAGATGGATCATAGTATCCAAGGTTGTAAAACTCTATATAAAGCTTGAGAATCGAATTCCTTAGGGTTGGAATCTTCATTAGTAAAAGAAAGTTGTGTTATTGTAAGAAACTGTGGTTTTTCAAACTTAATACAAAGATCAGTTTGACTACTCAAGATTCACAAGGATTTTATGTGTTTGATGTTCTTATGGCCTTGTTCAATTACTTATTTGTAGTGGTATGAGCTTGTGATACTTAGAATTCATTGGAAAATTCTCTAACTTCCTTCACAAGCCTGTAAACTGTGTTGATTCATTGTGTTACTATTTTATTTATAAACCTAAACTCTAAGTGCCTTGACTTCCATGTTTTGCTGATCATGTTGTTTTGTTGAAGACTATCTTGAATCCATAGCCCAATAGATGTTTGCTAATCTTTGATTCAACCAGTCAACCAGTTATACATTTGTCCATTTTGTTCCTAGAGTTAGCCATCTAATCATTAATAAAAAATCTTAAACCTATTGAGAGAGCCCTCTCAGGTTGAGGAGGCTAAGCCTCAACCAAAATATTGGTTTGAAAGAGTTGCTCAGAGTCTACTTGATCGACAGCCTATCAAGGTTAGATTTTGTGATAACACCACCTATTCCACCTAGAACCCCTAGTCAGTTTCATCTGTTTCCTTGTTCATTTCAACATTCACTATTTTTAGCAGTTTTTTCGGGTCTTGAACTTCTAGAGCAGTTTTGACCCCCTAAACGACATTTTTTGGGGGTCCATGATAGGCCCAAATCCTGCGAAGAAACTTGTAATATTAGGAGAGACCTTTCAACAAGGTGTCATACGCACCAAACAAAGATAATATGACTAAGTTACGACCCTGGGAAGTTGGCTGCCCAACTAACCCCAACGAGGTCCACAAACTCTTGGTGTTACATCTCCTAGGGTTAGGGTTTTCTGATGTTTTCCAATAATAGATAGGCCCTTAAGCTTCATTGTAACATAGTTCAGAGACATGTAGCTACCACATCTCTTCTCAGAGATAAGCTACCATCGCCTGAGCTATCTTATTTCCATTCTATTTGTAAGTATAGTTCAATGTTTTTCTATTAATGAAATGAAGTGTTTTTCTCCTGCATCTCTATATTTATGATTATATCTGTAAGTTGTTGTGTTCCTGTTTAAGTTCAGATCAGTGGTACCAGAGCGGTCTTCTCTTTCTATGTTTTTTCTTTGCATATCCCCAACGAGGTTAGGGTATAAGGAGTTAGGGCTCAATTTGGTTGAACCATTGCAAGATCAGCCTTGCAAAACCCAAAGACCTCCCATGGTAGAAGAAAATAAAGACGAGGAGGCAGGAGATCCTTACAAAATGTTTCTCGAGGAAGCCTTCGACCGACAAAGGGATGCGGTGATGGATAAATTTTCCCAGATCCTTCGACGACTAACCACAGGCGATGCATCTTCATCCAATAGCCACTCTGGAGGTGCCACTCCTTTTAAGGTACAAGTTAACTTCGATATCCCCATATTCGAAGGCCTAATAGATGTAGACACTGTAGATAAATGGTTGAATTTGTTGGAAGGATATTTTTCAATTCATGACATTTCCAATCGATAAAAGATTACTTTTTCACTTCTCAAAGCCACCCCACATGTCAAGGACTGGTAGTAAACCTACCGTGAAGAAAAGGATGAGAGTGAACCCTCGCTGTTTTCGTCTGCACCCACTTGGGGTTCTTTCCGAGACGCCATCAAGGAACAATATTACCTTGTCAGGAGCTATGAAGATAAATACATAAAGTGGAGCACGCTACGACAGGGAAGGGACCAAGATGTGTCAGAGTTCACAAATATTTTCCATACCCTTCACACAATGCTGGGTATAAAGGATACTAAGCGACATTTGGTGCTCAAGTACCGTGGCTATCTACACAAGTACATCTAGGACGAGATGGAGGTCTTGGACATTTCCTCGCTCGGCACAACGTATCGGTACTTTGTCAAGATTGAGAAAAGTTTAAACAGAAGAAGAAAGACTTTGGATCTATGAATCCATAGCAAGGCAAAGGTGCCCCCAAACCACATAACAAAAGAACAAGTGAAGGCGGGTCTACCCAACACAACCCGCTGAAGCCACAAGCAAATAATAATAACATGAAGACAAAGAAGGACATAGGAAAATAGTGAGTTCCATAAGAGCTCCACTCACAATACAAGTGACTTTCGGGCCAAGCAGTCACTGGTGGCTGAGCTGAAGGATTCTGAATCAGACGCAGGTTCTAACTCTGAATCAAAACCCAATAAGGGAACTGACAAAGGGAAGCAGATCATTGATGCAAAGCCCAGTGCCACCCTGGCCACCACCAAGATCTAGAAGATTGAGCTTGAATATCCAAAGGAGGGGGAACGCCTCTTCCACCCACAGATGTGGGTGAAGGGTTCTTCACTGCAGTTCATTGCTGACATCGGGAGCCAAAAGAACCTCATTTCATCATAGGCCATGAAGCAACTGGGCCTAAAGACTACAACACATCCACAACCATACACCATCGGGTGGCTTCACGAAGTACGAGATATTTGCGTCAGCCAGTAGTGCCTCCTTCCCTACAACATCAAGCCCTTCACGGATGAGGTACTATGTGACGTTGCTCCTCTTGAATTTTGTGATGTATTGTTAGGACAACCATACTTGTGGAAGCGACATGTTGTATATGAGTCTAGACCTCACTATGTGATTATTACTTTGGCTAATAAGTTGTATAGGATACTGGAGGTAGCCTCGCCTACCACCATCTCTTTGATCACTCTAAATCGATGCAGTAAGATCATTTCCCAGACCAAAAAATTTGTTTTCCTTATGATACGTCCCCAGGGAAAGAAGAAGGTTGTGGCCATGACTTCTAGGCAGGGCTCCTCTACACAACAACAACATGTGGACAAGGTCGTGGAGGAGTACATGGATATTTTTGCCTCACCCACGAGGGTACCTCTGTATTGTCAGGTCAAGCACTCCATTGATCTAACCCCGGGCACACCGCTGCCTAATAGACTGATTTATCGACGCATTGTTATGGAGAATGATGAGATCAAGAGGAATATTTGAGAACTATTGTAGAAAGGGCACATCATGTCAAGCTCATCACCTTGTGGGAACCCAATTGTATTGGTACAGAAGAAGGATGGGGCCTAGAGGCTTTGTATTGACTATCAGGTGCTGAAGAAGAACACTGTCTGGAGTAGGTACCCAATCCCGTGGATTGATGACCTTCTAGACCAACTCAAGGGGGTCAAATATTTCAGAAAGATTGACTTGAAGTCAAGTTATCACCAGGTGCCTATCGAACCCTCCGATGTGTGGAAGATGGCCTTCAAATCCAAGGAGCGCCTTTTCGAATGGTTGGTCATGCCGTTCGGATTGACGAACACCCCTGCAACCTTCATGAGACTGATGGAAGACATCTTGCAACCCTTCACCAATGCATTCATGGTGGTGTATTTAGATGACATCATGATCTTCAACTAGAGTTGGGAAGAGCACCTTGACCATATTCGACAAGTCCTTCAAACCCTGCAACAACACAAGCTGTGTGCTAACTTGGAGAAATGCACCTTTGGCTTGACCCAGGTTCAATATATGGGGTACATAATTGATGAGTAGGGTGTACATGTGGACCCATCCAAGATACAAGTCATTCAAGATTGGACATCCCCAACCACTCTAACAGAGCTTCGCAGTTTTTTTGGTCTTGCCAATTTCTACTATAGGTTCGTGTTGGGGTTCTCTCATATCACTTGGCCTTTAAGTCAAGTCAGCAAGGACAGAGTGAAAGCAAAGATTTTTTGTTGGAAACCAAACAACAAGAATTCTCCAAGTTGAATAATTGCCTCTGTTATGCACCAACGCTCACATTACCATACCTACAACAACCATTGAGGTTGAGACATATGCCTTCGACTATGCTATTGGTGTGATTCTTACTCAACATGGGCATCCAGTGGCTTACCATAGTGAGAGACTTTTAGACACAGTCTGAAAGTAACCCACTTATGACAAAGAAATGTATTCCATTGTGTAGGCCTGCTGTCAATGGAAGCTTTACATTATGGGGAAGGAAACGGTCATCCACACAGAACACCAACCTCTATAATTCATACAAACACAAGGGAAGTTGCAGAATGATCGCCACCAGGAGTGGTCCACCTATCTGTAACAATTCCATTTGAACATTAAGTATAAGAAGGGCAACACCAATAATGTCACTGATTGCCTTAGCCAACCACTAGTCATGGTGCTGATCACTGTGCTCGACTCCTATGGGCACGGGACATCGGGGTGGTCGTATCTTTACAAGAGTGATCCAGAATTTGGCAGCATATACCAGAAACTCCTGGAAGGGAAGAAAGTTCCAATTTTTCACCTTCAGGATGCACTATTATGCCACTTGGGACACATATATGTTCCTTCAAGTGAGCGTGCCAAGATTATTTGGGAGGCGCACTACAGTCTGGTCGTTGGAAATTTCAGAGTAGAGAAAACAATGGCGATATTGCAAAAGTATTTTTATTGGCCAAAACTTCGTTAGGATGTTGGGAAGTACATTAGATCCTGCATCGCATGCGCAATTGCCAAACCAACCATAAAGAAGCAAGTCCTGTATACTCCTCTACCTACTCCTAGTCTTCCTTGGGAGTCTGTATCTATGGATTACATGTTGAGCCTTCCTTTGACTAAGCACGACAATGATTGAATTTTCGTGGTCATCGACAGATTCTCTAAGATGGCCATCATGGCGGCCTGTAAGAAAAGTATCATAGAAGAGGCCACTGCTAAGCTTTTCTTTGAGCAAGTGTGGGTACTCTTTGGGATCCCACAATCCATTGTCTTAGATTAGGACAACAAATTTCTAAGTGCATTTTTTTCAAGTCTCTGGTCGATGTTGGATACAAAACTTACTAAGTCCATGACTTGCTATCCCCAAACTGATGGCCAAATAGAGGTTGTCAATAGGGTGATCGTACACATTCTGCACATGTACAACTCGAAGCATCCAAACACGTGGGATGAAAGTCTCCCCTATGTGCAACAAAGCTATAATAGAGCTCTCCACATCTCAACAGGACACAACCCCTTTCAAGTAGGACTAGGATTTTAGCCATTATGCCCCATTGATGTGGCCATACCATTTTCATCCACTTAGGTAGATTCGACTCCCATTTAGTCTAAAGCTGAAAGGGCTAACACCTTCATTGAGTACATTCCATGATATATTGGACAGAGCCAATGCTAAGTACAAGCAATGCCATGATCAACATCGAGTGCCGCACAAGTTCCAGGTGGGGGATAAAGTTTGGCTACATTTGTAGAAGAAGCGCCTTGCTGGACCCCACCGCAAGCTTCGCTCGCTCTGATATGGGCCATACACCATCACCAAGGCTGTGGGTGACAATGCTTTTGAGCTCAACATCCCACCATTCTTTGGTTTGCACCTAGTGTTCAATGTAGACTGCTTTCGGCCATACTTTCCACCATTGTTGGACACATCTGACATTGCAAAAAACTCACACCAATAAAGCTCAAAGAGGACTATGTGGAACATGCCCAAACTGATGAGATCATGGACACATATATTAAGAACACTTGCAACCAGAGGACACAACTATATCAAGTTGTCAAAGTAGACCAACTTCTTCACAAGGGCAAGTGGTTCACCAGGGACCAGGTTCAACAGAAATTTCCTCACCTCATGGATGCTCTGCACGCAATGGGGACCATTTCTTCCTAAGGGGGGAGGAATGATCTAGGTGGATATTGGTGGCCACCGGATTATTCCACCTAAACCCCCCAGTCAGTTTCATCTGTTTCCTTTTTCATTTCAACATTTACTATTTTTAGTTGTTTTTGGGTCTTGAAATTCCAGAGCAGTTTTGACCCCCTAAACGATGTTTTTTTGCGGTCTGCGGCAAGCCCATAGCCATAGATAGGGGCTTACAAAAAAACCTATAGTACTCGAAGAGACCTTTCCAACAAGGTATCATACGCGCCAAATGGAGATAATATGATCAAGTTACGACTCGGGGAAGTTGGTTGCCCAACTAACCCCAACGGAGCCCACAATCTCTTCGTGTTACATCTCCTAGGGTTAGGGTTTTGGTTGTTTAGGGTTTTCTCACATTTTACAATAATAAATAGACCCTTGATCCTCATTTTAACACAATTCAGAGGCATGTAGCTGCCACATCTCTTCTCATAGATAAGTTACCATCGCCCGAAATATCTTATTTCCATTCTGTTTCTAAGCATAGTTCAATATTTTTCTATTAATGAAATGAAGTGTTTTTCTGCTACATCTCTGTATTTATGATTATATCTATAAGTTGTTACGTTCCTGTTTAAGTTCGGATCAATTTGGGACCACTAGAAAATTGAGGCTGTAGGTTTTAACCCCGTACAGAAATTACCTGCATACAAATTCTAAATCACAGGAAAAATAAAAATGCGAGAGCATAACACATAAAACACATATACACAGAGATTTCCCACTGGATCTCAAAACCGAGACTACTAGCTTGATTTTTCATTATATTCCTTTCAATGTTACAATACATATTTATACATGCCGAAGCATCCAATACCATGGACCAAAAACCATCGCGTCCAAAACCATGGACCGAAAAGCATAGGTAGGTTCGCCCAACCTAATATAGGGTCCAAAAAAAAATTTCTCGGCGGGGCGCTGCCCTGAACCCCGTAGAGGGGGGCTACCCGCCCCCCTCAAACCCCCCTGTGACCCCCCCGCTGCATAATCGGCGCAACGAAGGGGGGGCTCCGCCCCCCCTCTAACCCCCCGGTTCGCTACGTAGGTTAGTCGTGGAAAGAATATAACACAACCCAACAGAGGCTGACCAGTGAATGGTACCACTGCGATCAGCACGTCGTCCTGAATCTTATGGGCTAAGTCTCTTGCAAGCATCCTGAGATGGTCTCAGACATTTTTTCTTTTACTCCAAGAGTAATTTTACTCCCCGCTAATCAATACTACAGTGGATGAATTTAAGAAAACTTGATCCTGCCCAATGTCCTGTGAAAATAGGGCCCAGACTGTAGTAGCATAGTAGCAGCAAGCCTCACTACACAGACTTTGATCGACATTGTGAAACCTGTTGGCTTGATGGGCCCTGAACCAGGTTCAACATTTAGTTAGCCAAGAAAATCCATACACTATTGGCCCTTTTGGCATCAATCGACGGAGCACGGATTGAAGTCTCACCCGAAGCTGTATGGGGGGATGCAGGAACCAAGTTTCCGCACCTTAAGATGGTTGTGATGTTGGTTTTATACCTTAACCCTACCTTTGCGCAGATTGATAAGCCTTTTGGGCCTATCAATGTACTTATCTATTAGTTTTCAAAACCTCTGCAAAGGTATGAAATCGTCCTTCACGTAACTCTAGCAAACGATCTCGACACTTACACACCTCTGTAATTACTTTGTTGTATATTTCTTCGAATTATCCTAAGTGTTCGCCAAGTCTATCATGCAATTTGGATTATCTTTGTGTAAACATATATCTCTACTTGCGTTCATATAACAAAGGAAAACATATATATTCGCGCATCAATTTAGCAATAAAACATAAACCCAATGCTTAACATAACATAATCTAATGAAATTGACAGAAGTAAAATACAAAAAAATTTCAGAACACTCTTCTTTATTGATGATCCAGATGTTCAATACAGACTTTGATTACCTTGCGCACACAACTGCAGGGCTCCACGCACTCAGCTATGAACTTCTACCCTAGGCCTCTGCGCACTCAGCTGCAGAGACTTCTTCCTACACTAAGACTCTCACTCTTAGCCCCTTTACAGACTCATCAATGACTCAACTTCCCTTAACTAAATTTAACTCACTAAAAAATCCACTAAGACCTCCTTTTTATACAATCCCATGGCCATCGGACCAAACACGGATCTCATTAAGCCGACACAACCTATCTAGACTAAGGATGGAAATCCTTTTTGACTCTTGATACCTTTGCGCTCCACGACCACAAATTGCGGAGACTTTACATCTCTTTATACAAAATTCATGCCTTTTGCCACAAGACTTGGGGTTTTAACCCCAAAATTGACCCCAGGGGACTTGTTCCGAATAGGCCCTCTACACAAACATGGTGACTCTCCCTCGAGTCACTCGGCCGGTGTAGAGATCTTATCGTAAAGACCTCCCAGCTCTACTTTAACTACTGCAACTTTGGTAGTGCACTCTGTTGCTGCCTGCATCATCTCCTCAACCAGCTGCTCTGTCATTGGCCCTGTACATTTTGACTGTATCTTCTACTGAGTTGCCTACAAACTAGCCAGCTTTCCTTCGATGGTGGCGGTGAGCGCGTAGGCTTCATCAAGCCAATGCCCAATTCTGGCCTTGAGGACATTCTCTTTGCATTGCGTTGCATCCACCTGCTCCTTTAGGACCTTTGTTTCCCACAGTTTGGCTAGCTGCTGTGTAAGGAAAATGGTGCGCGCCTTTGCTTTGACTTCATCATATCGTTGCTGCAGCTCCCGGGCCTCTGTTCCCAACCTTAGCAAGGTGGGATCTTCCTGCAAATTGGTGACCACTTCGAGCGCCTGTTCGAAGAGCGCGATACACTCTGCTACAACACTGTTTACTATTACCACGACGTCCTTCACAGCTGTCTCGCGCTGCTCTCTAACTTCTAGCGGAGTTGAAGGTTGGGCCTTCAACTGCAGTTCTACAATCTTGAGGTTCAAGTCAAACTGAACCTTTGCCAACTCTGTTCTGGCATCGCGCACTCTAGCAGTGAGCTTCCGAATCTGCACATCTACAGGCTCATCATACAGAATGTCCAGCTCTGGGACAAACCTGCATGCCTCAGCCACCACCTTGGTCGTTTGTTCATTTTTATATGTGACGGATTTGACGAGTATAACAACATAATCTCTTTGTACCATCATCTGAGTGTTGTTGAATTTCTGCTCACTGATTACCTGTAACGCGCATTGTTCGCGTGCCCAAAGTTCCGCGATCACACCATCCTACAAATTGTGAAGCACCTCACTGGGAAGCGTGGCCAAATTGAGCCTAATTCCTTTAAGGGAACTGACAGTGGGCCTGTCAGCTTTAGCCTCTGTAGTTAGTGCTCCCTTCGGCATCAATATCGCCCAGGGATCCAGGGTGTGCACCATCCCTACTGCTTCCAATGTGCCGGGTGCCAAGCTAGTTGATGTCGAGCTGCTTCATCCCACACTAGTTTGGACCTAGGATGCCTAGATCTACAACTTGTGCAAACCCATCTGGATGACCCCCAAGGCTTGCTTCTGCTACAACTTGAACTGCTGCAGCAGTTCCACAATGGTATCTCTGACCATATCACCAATATCATTTAAATCACCTTCTATTAAGGTTATTAGGACGAGAGAAGTCTTGCTGGCATTAGAATTCTTACGCAACCCTACCTTCTATGGATCTCTGTTGCACTTAATGCAGAACGGAGTGGTCTCTAGGTCCACTCCTCCCTGGTCCGACTACTGTTCCTCCTCCTTTGTCTCCAAAGAAGGTGATTTTTGACTCCTGTTAGAGCTGTGCTCCTCTTCTTCCACTTGTCCTCCCGTCTGCTTCATGGTGGCATGCTTTGCCTTGGCCTTGTCTTCAGCCTCCTTTTTTCTTTTTCTGGCCAACTGCTCCATCTTAAGCTTGGCCCTCCTTTTTCTGCTGCGCTGCAGTCTTGCTAGACCCAGATGTCAAGTCCAAGGCAGTGGGTCAATCTGTCAGCCAGTAGTCGTGGACCACTATAATTGCATCATCTGTGACCAAGAATGGAAGGTCATACCATTTATGCTCAGGATCCTTGTGCGCATGTATCGAGATCTGGTTGAAGTCAACCTTGAATTCCACACACTCCTGCAGCTTCTTGTACACCGTTGGAGACAACCATGGTTTGTGGTTGATGGCCATATGGATGCTCATCTCAATCAAGATCCAAAATATCTTGCTGTCCTTGACCTTTTGAGGGTCCTTCTTAGCCCATAGCGAAGCAAACTTTGTTGTCTCTTGTAGGTCGGGTGCGACCAGAGGAAACTGGCTATCCTCTGGTAACTCCCACCTGACCAGCACTATGGACAACAGTAGCCAGGCATAATGGAATGTTTTGCTGTGATCCTGCGCCTCTCTACAATTCGTGAGGAATTCTCTGCAAAGGTAGCATGCCTAGTTAAACTGTACGCCCTCTGTGCATTGGGCTGCTAAAGCTATTACTGGTGCCGACACTTCATCTGTGTGACACTTTCGCATAATATTTCTTGCCAAGATTTGTGTTGCGACTTTGACCATGGGGTCAGCTATACTTGTGATGGCATAGCTACATGGCTTCTTGGTGAGTCCTTCAAAGACAATTTGGTCTAGAAGTAAGGGTGTGTGCAGTGTGACCTTACTTTCATCAATATCCTTCAAAACCTTCGCCTTGCCTCTGCGCAGAGGAATGTACTTGGGCAGTTTAGAAATGGGGTCAGACCCCTCCACATCAATTTCCTCCACCTCCTCCATATCAATATCGTCTGCGCCCACATGGAGTTCTTCAACCTCGACTTCAGGCTCTATGTTAATCACCTTACCCTTTGCCTACGCAGTGGGCTTTCCTATCTGTGGGTTCTTTCGGGGTGATGAGTGCACCAACTATTGTGCTTTCTGCTTATCCTTCTTTGGCTTTGGATCCTCCTGGGTTGGTGTAGGCCTCGGCCTGGGTGTCCTGGGGGATTTAGGCACTTCTGTCGTTACTTATACACTTCTAACCTCTGGGGTAGCTCCCTCAGTTGCCATTACAACCTCTGGGGCAGTTCCTTCAGCTGCCATTGCTTCTCCTACACTCAGGGTTTCTGTGGGCACCGACATTATGCTAGAAAAAACACCTGTGTCTCTGTGGGCAACTTCTCAAAGACGAAATTTGCTATCAGGGCTTCAAAGAGCTCAGGGTTCATACGCGCCTGAGAGATTAATACCTCAATTCTCAAAACACCAAGTGTTTTTTGCTGGGAAGCTACTTGTAATTTATAGGCATTTTCAAATTCAAATTTGACTGTTCCCCCCATAACTTGTTCATAAATGCTAGATTGGACGCAGATTTTCATAGATCTTGTCCTTAGATTCCGACTTAAATGCTGCCCCCTCGCTCCATTTGGACGTTTTCCGAATGTCATGTCATGAATAGTGACTGTAACGGTCACTTTCTGGCTGCCCTGCATGGTCCCTCCTTGGATAGCGTAGCTCCCTACACGTATTCGCTGATACTGTGACATTCCTTCATTCCGCACAGTTCTCCAATTGTGCAGCCCCCTAACCCAGGCAATGTATTTTATAGTCCCGCACCTCCTTTCAATTTCCTGGAGTGCTAAGACTGTGCTTCCATCATGTAGTCATCTAGCTAGATCGCCGGTGTATGGCTTCAATCAACTACCGTTCACTCGTCCTAGGAATGGTTCTCCATTCAATTTGACTAGCTGAACTACTCCACTATCGATAATCTCCTTGATGACATAGGGCCCCAACCAATGCATCCTAAATTTCCCTGGAAATTTATCGAACTTGTTGTCATATAGTAAAACCAAATCATTTACCTTGAAGGTGTGCAGTTTGATGTGTCGATCGTGTCAAGCCTTTTCGCGCTCCTTTTGAACTTGTTGATGGAATCTAGCTAGAAATTGATCTTCTTCAAGCTCTGTTAGCTGAGCGAGCCTCTCCTCCAAGGCTCTCTGATCTGCCATTCCTGTGAATGTCGCTATGTATAGACTAGGTACAATGTACTCCACCGGCATCACAGCTTCTATGCGATAAACCAGTCTGAACGGTGTTTTTCTAGTCAACTTCTTGCAAGTCCTTCTATAAGCCCATAACACCGCGGGTATGCGCACATCCCAGTCATTTCTTTGAGCATTGCAAACCTTCATGAGTGCACTCTCCAATATTTTATTAAATTCTTCCACCATCCCATTATCCTGTGGATGACAGGGCGTGCTCTTCTAATGGTACACCTGAAACTCCTCCGTCATCGCGCTGATCGTTTCATTGAGAAAGTGCGTATCACAATCACTCATTAGAAATTTTGGACAACCAAACCTTGTCAGTACGTACTCAAAGATATATTTTGCGGCTATCGCGCTGGTACAATCTTTCATAGGCTACGTCTCCGCCCATCTGGTTAAATGTTCAGTCGCGGTGATGATGTAGCGTGCACCCGTCTTCTTTCTTGGTGGCTGAATTGGCCCTACAAAGTCAATCGCCCACTTTTCGAAGGGCTGTAGTGATACCTTCGGATTCAGCAGCAGCTCATCCATGCGCGAGGGCTTGCCCGTCCTTTGGCATGCATTGCATGCCCTATAATATTCTTTTGAATCGTTAGGCAAGGTTGACCACAATGACCCAACGCGTAGAATCTTCTGCGCTGTTGCTTTTCCTATGTAATGACCTCCCACGGCTCTTTCGTGAGCCTCAGGAAGGATGCTATTTCGTTCAAACTCTGGCATACTTTCACAATATTTCATCTAACCCCATTTGTACAAGTGCCCTACAATGGCAGAAAAGTTTGCCATGCGTACCATCAGGTCCTTCTTCTGTTGGCTTGTATATCCTTCCGGAGCCATGCCCATCATTAGGAAGTGTATAATATCTTCAAAGTGACAGTCCATGATGCGTACTACAAAGAGCCGCATGTCAGGTAGCCCTTCCTCCAAATTAGTAGGTTCCTCTCTCGTTTCGATGCGTGACAGATGATCCGGTCCAACATTCAAACGTCTTGGTTTCATAATAACTTCAAAATTGTACTCCTGGAACAACAACATCCACCTACATATGTTTCCCCCAACATAGGCTTGTTGACCAGGTATGTCAACACAAAATGGTCCGTATACATCTTAAAGTGTCTGCCCAACAAATAGTGCCTAAACTTCTAGAGCGCGTACACCATAGATAAGCCTTCGTGCTTTGTTGTGGAATAATTTTTCTCCACTTTGGACAACTTCCTACTTGCAAACGCTATAGGATGATCCAAGTCCCCTTCAACGGCCTGTGTCAGTACTTCTCCCAACGTAATACATGACGCGTCCACATGCACATGAAATTTCTTCTTCCAATCTGGGAAGACTAGGATCGGCGCGGTGACCATCTTCTCCTTCAGCACATCCAAGCTCTTCTGGAATTCTTCATTCCAACAAAACATAACATACATTTTTAACAATTTTTCCATTGGCACGGTAATCTGGGCATAGCTCTTGATGAATTTCCTATAGTATCCCATATGCCCCAGTGTTGCGTGTAGATGTTTATCCTTGGTGCCTCCAAGTTGATTATGATTGCGATCTTAGTTGGGTCTACCATCAAGCCTTGTTTGTGTACCACGTGGCTCAACAAGATCCCAAAGGGATGCAAAACAAACATTTATTCAGATTGAGTGTGATCTAGTATCTCCGGCATGTATCTAGCATCAAACGCAGACTTGCCACACGGCGCTTCACCAGTCCAAACACTGTCCAATTATCAAAGTATACTTCCAGAAATTTATGAATAAAATCCTTGAATATCGCGATGACTACGCGCGAAAAGATCGCCGATGCGTTTTTCAGCCCAAAAGGCATCACTGTATACTGGAAGCATCCCCATTTGGTTGCGAAGGTTGTCTTACTTCTATCCTCCAACGCGATATTGATCGGATGGTATCCAGAGAACCCATCAGTGAATGAATACGCTTCTTGGCCACCAACATTATCTAAGACCTCATCGGTAAACGTGGTTGGGAAGGGATCATGCACGCTGTCATCGTTCAACTTCCTAAGGTCTATGCATATCCTTATTTCTTCCCTCTGCTTCTTTTCTTGAACCACTATTGGGCTTACCCAATCAAATTCTTCCATTGGTTAAATAATACCCACCGCGAGCATCTTATCTGACTCAACGGGGATCCTTTCCTTATACTTTGGGTTGAGGCAGTATGGTCTTTGTTTCACAGGTTTCACGTCTGGCTTTAAGGTGATCTTCATGACACCCAGGTATCCTATTATTCCTTTCAGATCGGAAAACTTCGTCGGGACTAAATCTTGGTATTCGCGGAGTAGTTTGGTGACCTTATCTACTATTGTGCCATCCCAATAGTCCCCAATCTTTACAAACTTCAGTTCTGCCTTCGTGCCAATGTTCACCTGCCTGGTCTTGAGCGGCTCAGTTATGTCTGGGTTCTCTACCTGTGGTCCTTCAACTCCGTGGTGACCTTCAGTCTCCGGGATATTAATCTTCCTCCGGTCTTCGTCTTCTTCTTCCGCTGTTACATTAGAACACTCTAGTGTGTGGCTCAGTTGGGTAGTCCAATCATCTTGAATCAGGTCTAGAGGATCCTGTGGTATCCTAAAGATGGCTATCTTAACCTCCTGCAATGCTTCATCGATGGATTCAAATCCATCCTCAAAAGTGAACTTCATTAGAAATCCTTGGTGTAAAACATCCCATTCTTCAGTGCCATTACGAAGTTCTGTCTCCAAGTACTAATTCATTGGTATAACCTCCAAGGTATGAAAAAATAGATGGAACCACTCCGGTTGAGGCTTCACTCCATATGCTTCAGTCCATTTAGCCAAATGATCACATGGATCATTCCTCCCATCATACTTTTCTGATAGTTGTACCTTTGAGGGGCTAAAGCGTATCATCATCATCCTTCTATATTCATGCCAATCCTCGAAACTATCCTTGTGTGTACCCCACCATATTGCAAGTGTAGCATGCAGCGCCCAATATAATGCCTGGAAGCGATGCTTCTCGGGCACTTCTGTTGGGTCCCCATAATACTAATGATTACCCCATTACTATTGTAGTTGTACCCCTTATTAATATTGTTGTGCCCCTATTGTGCCCATGTTGTTACTATTGTGCCCCATAGAAGCCCACTATTATTATTATTGAGCCCTTACATTATTATTGTTATGTAGGCTCTGCTTATGTTATGACCCCTTAGACTCCTATATATAGAAAGGAGGTCTTTTCATTTGAATAATCCAAGAATTGTTCATTTATGTAATGTAAAGGAGGTTGCCCCCTTGAAGAGGCTGAATTCTAAGGCGTTGATCTATCTTTTCTATCTTTTCTTAAGCTGGTTTCATAACAACTTCGCTTTCGAATGCATCCAAAAAGCGATCAATGTCAGTTAGTCCGTCATAGTGAGGTAGATTTCTTACCTTTGATGATACGCAGTGCAACGACTTGGTCATCATATTACAATGAAACGTAGATACTTCATGCAGCCGGTTCTACCAGTGATCTAGTTCTTTGTTCGAATCTGATGTGCAGGAGGTCTCGCGGTCCCATGCAATACATCCATCTGCTCTCGGATTCACCCAATCCTGGTCTCGTGCCGTTATCTTGTAAATTTGGTCCAAATTGTCAGCACTTTCATAATTGTGGACACGTTCTGTATAGCGCGGTCCTATTGCAGGATCTAGTGGCACCACTACACGAAGCGATTTCTTTTCAAATATCATCTTTCGCTTCTTTAGGTTGATTACCCCATTCATGTGAGTGGCCCAGACAATCCTAAGGAGTGGGAGGTAGGGATTGGTATCATCCAAAATCTCTATTACTTCAAAATCGTCAGTGCGCTCGTGCCTTCAATGTCAACTTTTATCCCATGTAGCCTCCCCATTGGGATGATTTTCTATTGATTCACCATCCTTAAATGGATCGGAGACCACTGGAGCGTAGGTATCCCCATTCTTTCCCATGTTTGTTTAGGAAAAACATTCGCGTCGGACCCCAAATCCAAGATAAATTGGTCCATTTCGTATTCCCCTATCTTCGTGGTGAGTCTCATCTCATTTCTAGTCCTCACCTTATGTTTACCAAGATTTATGTCTCCGCGCGACTCGCCAGTAGCGTTGTCCTTGCCAGCGCATTGATTGATCAGTTCCTACAGTCCCTTCACAGCGTTACTATCGTGGAGTAGTTTCATGCAGGTCCCCAAGAACGTGGTAATCATGGATGGGTCCATTTCTTCAACCAATTTCTCCTGATCTCCTGAGGTAGAGGCCTCAGTGAAACTTTTCTTTGCTTCCATAAATGTTTCTTTTGTGCGTTCTAGATCAAACCTGGTCTCTTTTTCCCGTGCTTTACGGACCCACTCACCCTGTGCAAGCTGCTTCCTCTTATCCTCACCAGTCGTTGTTCCACTCTGTAGCATAATGTTTACCTTAGGGTCTTCCTCACGAGGCTCAACCCTCATCATCTGTAGATTCTAAGTTAGCTGCGGAGGCTGTGTCCCCTTCTCGCGAATCTTAGCCAATAATATAGGGCAATCCTAGCCGCATGGTCAAAATGAATATAATAGCGGCATGACAGTCACGTCGGATTTGGGCAGTATCTCACATAGAGTCCTGGTCCTCCACAATTGTAGCAAATAAGTTTCCCTCAGCCTCTACTAAGTCCCCCTCCACCTCAGCCTCGGCTGCGCCCCTGATACTCACCTTGCGCTCCCCTAGCGCCTTGCTTTAGAGGCTATGTTTCTGCCTGCACCCTGTATGTAGGTGTCCTATCCATCATTAATTCGTAACTACGGAAATTTCACTTGTCATGACCTACTGATTGATAGAAATTGCAGAAGAGCTGTTGTGGCATTTGTACGAACTTCTGCAACAAATGGAAATTGTCGATCACATATTTCCCAACTACCTGACATATAGCACACCATTGTGTGGGCCCTGTACTTGGCCCTGCTACAAACTTCGGCCTTAGAGGCATTGGTCCCTCTGCTTCAACATAGTTTGCAAAGACTAGACAATGATCCTTTTCATGCCCCTGACCTTTGCATTTCAGGCACTATACTTCTTTGCACGCCTCTGGCCGAACTGTTCTATCTTTCTTCAAACTTTGCATTTCGAGGCAAAGGTTCTGCAACTGTGCATGAATCTGCTGAACCCCCAGATTAACATCTTGCATCGATGTCTCATGCAGTCTCATTGTGATTTCTAGAGCTTCTGCTTGGGTCCCAATCTTTTGTTGTGATAGTGCAACCCTTAGGTTGGCCAGGAGAAAGGCCATAAACCATTTGCGGTGCTGCCCATCGGTTAGGTTCATGTTGGCTTCACGGATCATACAATTCAATATTTGATCCAAATCCCAGGGTGTCTCCCCTAGCTTCATCACGATATCCTTGAATCCCACAATGGATTGTGCTTGAGACATAGGCTTACTAAATTCCCTATTCAGCGCAATGCAAGTATCTGCTAATAAAGACGTCAGGTTATCAATATTGTACTTAATGTACCACGTTAGTGCGTGGTCCTGCAAAGCAGTTACCAATGTTTATTTCTTCATTTGATCATCCATGATACCCTGAGCTTCCCATACAACCTTCGCGACGAACCAAAACTGGTATAAATCTTCATTTCTTATGCCCTTGAATATAGGTAGCTTTACGAAGTTCACCCTGTTGAATAGTGGTGGAGCTGGCGGTGGTGTGGATGATGGGGTAAGTGGTGGAGGTGAGAATGGAGGTGGTGTGGATGGATGGGATTAGGATGGAGGTGGTGTGGATGGGTGGGATTAGGATGGAGGTGGTGTAGGTATTCACGGGAACCCTTGTCTTATCAACTGAATAGGGCTTAGCGGAGAAGCCTGCGTTGCTCCTTCGTTGTCACTCAAAGGAGGCTCAATCAACGGGCTATACTCAGGACCTTTTTTTCCTCTGTACTTCAAGGACCTTCCACTTCGTGTAGCTCCAAACATCAAGGTAACTACATGACCTGCTTTTCGCACAAGATCATCTCAATCCAAGTATTTAGTGATTTCAAATACTTACCTCGCGGCCCCTTACAGAAGCGACGTTCTGCTTCATTATAGCTGACCGAAGTATCAACCACGAACTCTATCACAAACCCTCCTATGATACGGTCAAGCCAATGATTGACAACACGTGGATATTAACTCCAAAGGTTTCCAATTGCCTTACTAACTCCGGGGTCCAGACAATTGGACCGTCAAGTCTCCACCTTCCCTGACCGTTTGCCAACTTCGCGAACCATTCTTATAATTCAACTAGGAAAGAACAAAAGAAGATTTCATGAATTTCTGTTTACAAATACCTGTCCAATCATTGTTCCTTTGTCAATCGTGGATTCCTGTTCTCTTGCGCCATGAATTCGTGGATATTTCTATCCAACTAGTCTTCAATCGCCTTCTTAGTTGGATTCCATCGGTCCTGGAAATGAAACCATTTGCTGGCTTGATGGGCCTTGACCTATGTTCAACATTTAGTCAGCCAAGCAAATCCCTACACTATTGGCCCTTTCGGCATCAATCCGCAGAGCGCAGATTGAAGTCTCAGCCGAAGCAGTATGGGGGGATGCAGGAACCAAGTTTTCACACCCTGAGATGGTTGTGATGTCGGCTTTATACCTTAACCCTGCCTTCACACAGATTAATAAGACTTTAGGGCTTATCAATGTACTTCTCTATTAGTTTTCAGAACCTCCGCGAAGGTATGCAATTGTCCTTGGCATAACTCTAGCAAGCAATCTCGACACTTACGCGCCTCTGTAATTATTTTTGCGTAAACATATATCTCTACTTGTGTTCATATAACAAAGGAAAACATATAGATACATGCATAAATTTAGCAATAAACATAAACATAGTTCTTAACATAACATAATCGCATGCAATTGGCAAAAGTAAAATACACAGCAATTTCAAAATAGTCTTCTTTATTAATGATCCAGATGTTCAGTACAGACTCTGATTACCCTGTGCACGTAGCTGCAGGGGTCCGCACACTCAGCTGCGGACTTATACCCTAGGCCTTTGCACACTCATCTGCAGAGCCTTCTTCCTACGCTAAGAATCTCACTCTTAGCCCCTTTACAGACTTATCAATGACTCAACTTCCCTTAACCGAACTGAACTCACTAAAAACTCCTCTAAGACCTCCTTTTTATAAAATCCCATGGCCTGCAGACCAAGGGCGGATCTCATCAAGCCGACACAACCTATCTAGACTAAGGGCAGAAACCCTTTTTGACTCTTGATACCTTCGCACTCTGTGACCACAAAATGTGGAGACTTTACATTTCTTTACAAAATTCGGGCCTTCTTCCCCAAGACTTGGGTTTTTAACCCTGAAATTAACCCTAGGGGACTTGTTCTAAACAAAACCCCAATTATTGAATGTGAGTTGCATGGCGGCAATAGAACCCCAATTGTTGGATCTAATTTGTACGATGGCAACAGAACCCCAATTGCTGGATCTGATTTTCATTGTAGCAATAAATCCCCAACTGCTGGATCTAATCTAGAAGATAAGGTAGTGGGCGATCTAAATATGATAGAGGGAACTATGGTCACAACGGAGTGTCAGGTGCTACAGATCACAACATACACAAGGGGTCCAACAATAGTACTCAACCCAATATTTCAGGGCGCTAACTAACGAGGATTGACCGTACCCTAGGCCGTAGTACCCTACTACCCTATTGTACATGCGATTAATCTCCCAAAGTGTTGTTCTGAGTGTACTGTAGCAGCAAGACAGACAATGGCTAATCTAAGGCTAGTTTTCAGGTGAGCGTAGGGGCTTCCAATATACCTAAGGGTACGTGGAAGTGCAGTCTGTGCGCGGTTCTGTCTAATATGCTACTACTCGAAGGAGCACCCACAGGGGTTACAAAGGAGTTCAACAAGCATGACCACCTCTTATAGTTCCTACGTGCATGCCTCTTCAAATCCGAAGGTTTATGTGCTCAACGACATATTCCATGGTTTAAAGATGCAGAACACGTCTCTAGCCTAATTTGTTTTTTGGCGAAAATTGGAGGTAAAATCGGCCCTGGAAAGTTCTCTAATACCACTTGTTATGCTCTTGACCTATGAGAAATTCCAAAATACTAGAAATTCGAAGAAATATAGCCCAGAACATAGAATAAAATGAGGAAAACAACAAGTATTTTATTATTCAGAAATAGATTCAATGTTCACTTCCCTCTTCAAGGGGGCAACCTCCAGGAGAGTAGATTTCGATTACAATAAGACTCGATGATATTTCCTTTACTAAATAAGACTATTTATAGCTAAATGACATCCAAAACTTTAACTACTAGTGGTTCCTTACATAACACGGGTTAACCACTTTATTTATTAACCATGGCCCGTTTACAACTAATTGTGGTCCCTTTTCTCTAATGCGGCTCAACCACTTACAATTATTAATGCGGGCTTTATTTAATCTCTAACTAACTATGACTATGACTCGCCCCATTGGGCTTATTACATAAATAAAGGGGTTAGGGTTGGGCCCTAACAAAGAGGATAACGATTATTTACAGTGATTTTGTTCAAAGCTCTAAAATCCACACACATGCGCCATCTACCATCCTTCTTTGGAACCAAGACAATAGGATACCCACAAGGAGATGTACTTGGTCTAACTACCCCTTTGTCAAGTATCTCTTGAATTTTCTTCTTGATTTACGCATTCTCCAAAATTGACATTCTACACATGCCAATGTTTGGAAGAGGCGCATCCTGCTGCAATTGAATCTCATGTTGGATTCCTATTTTAGGAGGCAACCTTTCAGGTTCCTAAAACATCTTATCATATGTTTTGACAACTTCAACCAAATCATACTTGAGTTTTGCATCACATCCTTGGAAAGCTTCAGATTCAACAATATCTTTGGGTTTGATCATCAACAATACAAAATTCTTACTAGCATTTACAAGCCTTTTCATTTGACCAACACTTACAAGAGACAAGTTCATCTTCTTGCAATGTGCTCTAACAATAGACTCAATTCCATCTTTAAAAAGGTGATATTTGTTCTCATGACGATAGAATATGGATTTTCAGTCATATAAGTATGGAATATCTAAAACAATTCCACATATGTCAAGTGGTACAACATCAAGCTCTACCTCATCAATAAAGTTCGCAGTGATGGTGAATTTATGTTTACATTTTATTATCACTTGAAATTTGGAATTGTCACATACCCAACCCAAAGTGTATGGTTTAGGATGAGGTATAGTTTTTAAGTTTAATTTCTTAACAATATCTTCAGAAATAAGGTTAACTCGGGATCTACTATCAAACAAGGTATCAACTTTGGTGTGTTTTGTAATGAATCTAATATGGAAAATCTCATTTATTTATTTATCATTTTGAGACTCAATAAGCTTGCTATAATAATTAGAACTTGCAATAGAAACTTTACCTTTCATTCCCATGGCTGTGATTTTGGTCTCATCACCTGAATTAGATCCTAGATCTTGTTGAGTTGTTGCAACATTATTTTATTTCCCCTTGTTGTTGAACTTCTTTGGTCTCATTTCTAGATGTAGTTTCCAACAATGGTGTTCATCACGACCTTATTTTGAACAATGTTTTGATGTGAGTTTCTTTCCCTCTGTCTTAACCGTAACATTCTTTTTTTCTTTGCCTTTAAAATTCCCCTTTCCTTTGTCTCCATATTTGTATGGATTCTTTGATCCAGGTGGATATTCGTGGCCACCCGCCTATTCCACCTAGACCTCCAGTTGGTTTCATCTGTTTCCTTGTTTATTTCAACATTTACTATTTTTAGTAGTTTTTCAGGTCTTGAACTTCCAGAGCAGTTTTGACCCCCTAAACAAAATTTTTTTGAGGTCCGCAGCAAGCCAAAAATACTGTAGTACTTGGAGAGACCTTTACAACAAGGTATATTATGCACTAAATAGAGATAATATGACCAAGTTACAACCCCGGGAGGTTGGCTGCCCAACTAACCTTAACGAGGCCCACAAACTCTTGGCGTTACATCTCCTGGGATTAGGGTTTCGGTTGTTTAGGGTTTTCCCTTATTGTTCAATAATAAATAGGCCCTTGAGCCTCATTGTAACACAGTTCAGAGGCATGTAGCCACCACATCTCTTCTCATAAATAAGCTACCATCGCCTGAGCTAGTTTATTTCCATTATGTTTGTAAGTATATTTCAATATTATGATATTAATGAAATGAAGTGTTATTTATGCTACATCTCTGTATTTATGGTTATATCTATAATTTGTTGCATTCTTGTTTAATTTCAGATCATTGGTATTAGAGGGGTCTTCTCTTTCTCTGCTTTTATTTGCATGTCCCCAACGAGGTCAGGGTATAAGGAGTTAGGGCTCGATCTAGTTGAACCTTTGCAAGACCAAACTCGCAAACCCTGATGGCCTCCCATGGCAGAAGAAAAGATAGATGAGGGGGAAGGAGATCCTATCAAAATATTTCTCGAGGAAGCCCTTGAGAGACAGAAGAACACGATGACGGATAGGTTTGCTCAGATCCTCTGATGGCTACCCACAGGCAACACATCTTCATCCAACAACCACTCTGGAGGCGCCACTCATTTTAAGGTACAAGTTAACTTTGATATTCCCATATTTGATGGAGATATAGATGTAGACGCCATAGATAAATGGTGGAATCTGTTGGAAGGATATTTTTCGATTCATGACTTTTCAATTCGAGAAAATATTACTTTTTCACTTTTCAAAGCCACCCCACACGTCAAGGACTAGTGGGAAATCTACTATGAACAAAAGGACGAGAGGGAATCCTCATTGTTTTTAGCCGCACCCACTTGGGATTCTTTTCTATATGCCATCAAGGAACAATATTACCCAGTCGAGAGCTATGAAGATAAATAAATAAAGTGGACCACATTATGGTAGGGAAGGGACCAATATGTGTCAAAGTTCACAAATGTTTTCCATACCCTCTGCACAAAGTTGGGTATCAAGGATTCTGAGTGGCATTTGGTACTCAAGTACCACGACTGTCTACACAAGTACATCTAGGATGAGATGGGTTTCCTGGACATATCCTCGCCCGAAATGACATATCAATATGCTGTCAAGATTGATCAAAAGTTTAAACAGAAAAAGCGAGACTTTGGATCTACGAATCCGAAGCAAGGAAAGGGCACCCCTAGACAACAGAGCAAAGGCCAAATCCAAGGTGGGGTGACCTAGGACAACCTGCTGAAGCTAGAAGTAAAGAAAAACACCATGAAGACAAAGAAGGACATGAGAAAATGGTGTGAGTTCCATAAGAGATCCACTCACAACACAAGTGAGTGTCAGGCCAAGGAGTCACCAATGGACAAGATGAAGGCTTTTGATTCAGACGCATGTTCCAACTCTGAGTTAGAACCCTATTAGGGGAATGGCAAAGGGAAGCAAATCATTGATGTAGAGTTTAGTGCCAGCGTGGCCACCACCAAGATCCAAAAGAATGAGCCTGAAGATCCACAAGAGGGGGAATGCCTCTTCCACTCACAGATGTGGGTGAAGGGTTCTTTGATGTAGTTCATTTTCGACAGCAAGAGCCAAAAGAACCTCATTTTAGTATAGGTCATGAATCGATTGGTCCTACCAATGATAACACATCTGCAACCGTACACCATAGGATGGCTTCACCAAGGACGAGATTTCTGCGTCATCCAACAATGCCACCTTCCCTACAACATCAAGCCCTTCACAAATGAGGTAATGTGTGATGTTGATCCTCTTGAAATTTGTGGTGTATTATTAGGACAACCATACTTGTGGAAGTGACATGTTTTATATAAGTCTAGACTTCACTTTATGATTATTAATTTGGGCAATAAGTTGTATAGGATACCAGAGATAGCCCCGCCTACCACCATCTCTTTGATCACTGTAAAGCAATGTAGTAAGACCATTTCCCAGACTATGATTTTTTTTTTCCTTATGATTCACCCTCAGGGAAAGAAGAAGGTTGTGGCCATGGTTTCTAGACAGGTCTCGTTCGCACAACAATAGCATATGGATAAGGTCATGGAGGAGTACAGGGACATTTTCGCCTCACCTACAGGGGTACCTCTACATTGTCAGGTCAAGCACTCCATTGATCTGATCTCTAGCATGTCACTACCCATTGGGTCGATCTATCGATGCTCTATTATGGAGAACAATGAGATCAAGAGACAAATTCTAGAGTTGTTGCATAAAGAGCACATCATTCCAAACTCATCACCCTGTGGGAGCCCGATTGTATTGGTACAAAAGTAGGATGGGACTTGGAGACTCTGTATTGACTATCGAGCACTATACAAGATCACTGTCTAGAATAGGTACCCAATCCCACAGATTTATGACCTTTTGGACCAGCTCAAGGTGTCCAAATATTTCAACAATATTGACTTGAAGTCTAGTTATCACTAGGTTCCTATCGAACCATCTAATGTGTGGAAGACTGCCTTCAAATCCAAGGAGACATTTTCGAATGGTTGGTCATACCTTTTGGGTTGACGAATGCCCCCACAACCTTCATGCCATTGATGGATGACATCTTGCGACCCTTCACCAATGCACCTGCGTTGATGTATTTATATGACATCTTGATCTTCAGCCAGAGTTGGGAAGAACACCTCCAACATATTCGACAAGTCATTCAAACCTTGCGACAACACAAGTTGTGTGCCAATTTGGAGAAATGAACTTTTTGCATGACCTAGGTTCAATATCTGGGGTACATCATTGATGAGAAGGGTGTGCATGTGCACCCAACCAAGATATAAGTCATTCGGTATTTGCCAACCCCAACCACTCTAATAGAGCTCCAAAAATTTCTAGGTCTTGTTAATTTCTACCATAGGTTCATGTTGGGTTTCTCTCATATCACTTGGCCTTTAAGTCAAGTCACCAAGGGGGAAGCAAAAGAGATTTTCTTTTGGTCTAAAACCCAACAAAAGGCATTTTCTAAGTTGAATCATCACCTCTGCTTTTCACCAATTCTCACATTACCAAACTTGCAACAACCATTTGAGATTGAGACAGACGCCTCCGACTGTGCTATTGGTGCAATTATAACTCAACAAGGGCATCCAATGGTTTACCACAGTGAGACACTTTTAGACATAGTCCGAAAGTATCCCACTTATGACAAAGAAATGTATTCCATTTGTGTAGGGGAAGCATTACATTCTGGGGAAGGAAACAATCATCCACACAGACCACCAACCCCTGCAGTTCATAAAGACACAAGGGAAGTTGCAGAATGACCGCCATCAGAAATGGTCCACCTACCTACAATAATTCCATTTGAACATTAAGTATAAGAAGGACAACACCAATAATGTTGCAGACTGCCTAAGTCGAGTACCAGTCATGGCACTAATCACTTTGTTCGACTCCTGTGGGCACAAGACTTCGGGGTGGCCGCATCTTTACCAGAGTGATCCAGAATTTGGCAGCGCATACCAAACACTCCTAGAAGGTAATCAAGTTCCAAATTTTCACCTTCATGATGCACTGTTATTCCACCTAGAACATATATATGTTCCTTCAAGCGAGTGTGCCAAGATGATTTGGGAGGTGCACTACAGTCGTATCGCTAGTTATTCCGGAGTAGAGAAAACAATGCTAGTACTGTAGAAGTACTTTTATTGGCCAAAAATTTGTCAAGATGTTGGGAAGTACATTAGATCCTCCACCGCCTACATGATTACCAAACCAACCATCAAGAAGCAAAGCCTATATACTCCTTTACCTACTCCTAGGTGACCTTGGGAATCTATCTCCATGGATTACATGTCGAGCCTTCCTTCTACTAGGATGACTACATTTTCTTGGTCGTCAACAGATTCTCTAAGATGGCCATCATGGAAATCTACAAGAAGAGTATCAAAACATATGCCACTACTAAGCTCTTCTTTGAGCGAGTGTGGGTACACTTTGGGATCCCACAGTCCATTATCTCAGATCGGGATGACAGATTCCTACGTGCACTTTGGTCAAGTCTCTGGTCGATGTTGGATACCAAACTTACTAAGTCCATGACGTTTCACCCCCAAACTGATGGCCAAATAGAGGTCATCAACAGGATGATCATACACATTCTACGGATGTACAACTCGAATCATCTAAGAAAATGGGATGAAAGCCTCCCCTATGTCCACCACAACTACAAAAAATCTCTCCAAATCTCAATGGACCATAGCCCCTTTCAAATAGGGTTGGGATTTCAACCATTATGTCCCATTGATGTGGCCATACCATTTACAACTACTCAGGCAAATTCGGCTCACGTCCAGTTTGAAGCTAACAGGGCTAATAATTTCATTGAGCGCATTCAACACATCTAGCAACAGGTCTATGATATATGGGATAGAGCCAATTCTATGTACAAGAAGTGCCATGATAAACATCGATTGCCGCACAAGTTCCAAGTGGGCAACAAAGTTTGGCTACATTTGCAGAAGGAGTGCCTCGCTGAACCCCACCGCAAGATTTTCCCACTCCGATATGGTCCATACACCATCAACAGGCCTGTAGGTGATAATTCTTTCGAGCTCAACATCCCACTGTTCCTTGGTCTGCATCCCATGTTCAATGTAGACTACCTTTGTCCATAATTTCCACTATTGTTGGACATATCCGACATTGTAGAACAACTCACACCAATAGATCTCAACCCATACTACATGGAATAGGCCACAAATGATCAGACCATGGACACGTAGATCAAGAACACTCGCCAACAGAGGATCCAACTATATTGAGTTTTCAAAGCAGGCCAACTCCTTCTCTAGGGCAAGTGGTTCACCAGGAACCAAGTTCAATAAAAATTTCCTCACCTCATGGAGGCTCTGCACGCAATGGGGACCATTGCTTCCTATGGGGCAAGACTGATCCAAGTGGATATTGGTGGCCAATCGTCTATTCCACATAGACCTCTAGTCAGTTTCATCTGTTTCCTTGTTTATTTCAACATTTACTATTTTTAGCATATTTTTGGGTCGTGAACTTCTAGAACAGTTTTGACCCCCTAAATGACGTTTTTTTTTAGGTCCACAGCAGGCCCATAGCCATAGTCAAGGGCCTACCGAAAATCCTATAGTACTCGGAGAGACCTTTCCAACAAGATATTGTACGCGACAAACAAAGATAATATGACGAAGTTACGACCCCGAGAAGTTGGCTGCCCAACTAACCCCAATGGGGCCCACAAACTCTTGGCATTACATCTCTTGGGGTTAGGGTTTTGGTTGTTTAGGGTTTTCCCTTGTTGTTAAATAATAAATAGGCCCTTGAGCCTCATTGTAACACAATTCATAGGCATGTAGCCGCCACATCTCTTCCTAGAGATAAGCTACCATTGCTCGAGCTATTTTATTTCCATTATTTTTGTAAGCACATTTCAATATTATGATATTAATGAAATGGAGTGTTATTTTTGCTGCATCTCTGTATTTATGGTTATATCTGCATTTTTTGTGTTCCTATTTAATTTCAGATCATTCTTGCTAGTCTCTTGAGGAACATTCTTCCCTCTTGCTTCTAAACGATTTTCCTGAACACATACTTCATCTAGATTGGTGGGATTAAACATAAGAATTGCATGTCTCAAATAACTATGTAATCCATCTATGTATTTAAGGAGAGTGTCTTGTGAAGACAAATCTACACCCAATATTAAAGCTCTTCTTCTAAATCCTTGTGTGTAACTTTGAACACTTTGACCTTTAGCTTGTCTAAAATTTTTCCAATCCATAATTTCTTTTTGCATGTAAGTGAATGGATAAAATTGCATTCTTAATGTAACTACAAAGTCATTCCAAGAAGAGATAATTTTACCACTTTTCTTCAAGTCTTATTGAGTTCTAGCCTCCCACCAGATGAGAGTTTCACTTTCCAAACAAAGAGAAGCAAGTTGGATCTTGGTCACGTAATCCTTAATCCTTTGAATCCTGCAATAGACTTCAATTTGATGAACCCAATTATCCAATTTTTCAACTTTTATTTCCCCATTGTACATAAGTAATTCAAACTTGAAATCAAGATTTAACAAAGGAAACTTATCATGTCCTTTTGGAGATCTTGGAGGAGTATGTGAAGGAGATGAGGATGAAGGTGAATATGGAGGTGAAGGAGGAGGTGGAGGCTTTCTCCCATCACCACCATTACCTTTTGGTTGGTTTTAACTCTCTCCATGCAACCTTATTGTCCTCTCTTCATATAAAACTTTCACCATTTCAGACATGTCATAGAAAGCCTTTATGAAATCTCTCTCATCCTTAGACATCATCGCATGTCCTTCTTCATGTTCCATGACTGGTGGAGTTTGAGGATTTTGTGACCACCTTGAACCAATTTTAGGATTTGGTTCTTCAAGCACTCCTTCTCCTCTTTTCAACTTTAACCTTGTAAACATCAAGAAAACAATTGAAAACACAATCAAACCTTCAAAATAACCATGCTCTGATACCAAACTGATCTGAAATTAAAAACTTGAACGTTTCTTAAAAAATTGCAAGCAAGTTTATGTCTTGTAAGCAATGCATCAAGTTGCAAAAGCACATAAAATTAGAGTTTTAAAACTCATTTTGTAGAAATAAAATAGAGAAAAATGAACTATAAACAACAACACAAAACAACAAGTTGATAACGAAGTTCACCCCTCATGGGCTACATCTTCGAGTCCAACTTCCAATGTTGGGCCTCTTCAATTATATGCTGAAATATGAAATTACATCAATTTACAGTCCTCAAATTGTAAAAATAGTGCTGCCAATGAATTCAGGATGCTAAAAAACCCCTATTTAGGGTCATCTTGAGTTCAAAAAGGTTGAAAAATGAGCAAGATATGCCTCCTTGAACAAATTTTGCTAACTGTTATGCAAATATGCAATTATGGCTAATCATCTTATGAATTTTGCCTTTCTACCAACCACCGAGCAACAATTTCGCTTAGCGTGGGTGGGATTCCTCAAAATTTGTGAAATTGGTTGCCTGTTTATTTCCGCCAATAACCTTTAAGTGCTGGGTCAAGGTCACATTAAGTGCCATGTGGCTGGGGGTCAGGGCTAATCGCCCACCCCCATTGCTCCAACTCCTCCTGTCTCAACCATTAGTTACATTATTGATCATGGGACTGAGGGCCGACATGGGCCAGGTGCCACCTGGTCTGCCCCCTCCGTTGTAGGTGCTAGTCGTATGACCATTGAGAGAACCAAGGCCAAGGCTTAATGACCCCATCCCCTTCACCGAAGCCTTCGGTCTTATGGTTTCGTGTAACCAAGGGTCAAAAGCCCCGCCCCTCCCATCACCATACAAACTAATATAAATGACACAATATATATTAAAAACATATACGTGGTTTGTTGGTAATGTGGTTGGTTTTTGTTCGGAATGTCATGGGTTCGAATGGTCTCCATAACAAATTTTTGGCCTCTCCCGGAGTGCCACATGGTGCCCTGGGATGGGCCCGTACCATGTACCCTCAGCCAATAAAACTGCGCCAACTGACCTTGTACAAAGCTGACACATGGTGAGTCTGGATTGGTCTTCTTTTTTGTAGTATGCCTAGTTAGCATGCCACCATGAGCATGACGTTAGTTGCATAGTTTGCCTAGTCAGTAGCCTAGTCAACCCTTTTGTTTGACGTTTTTGCTATTTGGTCAAAACTTCAGAACGTGATATCTTGAGCATACAATGTCGGTTTGAGGCAATTCAAGTGACGTTGGATTCAAGACGACAAGAACTATGACTTGGCGCTAGTTTCGAGTAATTTCGGACACTTTCAATTTTGAGCATTTTCTTAATCCCGTGGATCACATATTTAGCTATTTTCTCACTAATTCATTGTTTTACTTGTGTTAGAATTATATCCCTTCGTAATATAGATTATTGTGCCATCTAAGATGCTACAGATGCATAGGTTTGACTTCATAGTGAACAATGTGTCAAATATATGGTCCATACTGAGCATAAAAAGAACGAGCTTGATCTTGATCAACTAGATGATTTTGGTATGAATTTTTTTTTGCAACCTATACCCTTCGTGGTGGTGGAGAAATTAGATCAATTAGTTAAACAATGGGTTCTCTAGCTATATATCCTTCTTTCACTTCTATTGGTATAAGGATTGTGGGTTCTTGATCCATAAATATACCTTTGGATCTAGAAGGAATGCAACCTCTTCTAGTGGTGGTTCCTCTACATATGGTACTATATGGTGCTAAAATGGGTGTTAGCTTTAAAAGTATAAGGTATTTCATGGCCTAGATCAATACTTTGAACCAAAGGTCACACATCTAGGCCATTTACTTAGATGTGCAAGGTATCATCTTTATACATACATTGATCATAAAGTGAATGACCCTCACCCTTGTCACCCTTCCCCTAGAAATCCTTCTAGCTATTGATCCTACGCGAGCCATACAATCCATCCCACCTTCTATGAAGTCATTATCACTACTCAAGGTAAGCTCTAGGCCCCTAAGCAGTTTCAAGGATAATCCCTATAGCAATTTGTCCGAAGTGCTTATGACTACCTACTCTTCCCCCATTATAGGTACTATTGTATTGGTATGAAATAGATGGGAACTTAAACCACTATTCCTTCTTTATCGAGCTCTGCTTGTACTCAATACACAAGGTTAAAATATGGAAGTTGGACTATTTAGTATGTTGTTGAAACTGGGTCAGTTCTTCTTATGCTTTTGCAACTTAATTAATAATTACAACTATATATATCCCTGGAACTACTTCTTTTACCCAATTGATAAGAATGAATTGACATAGGACTTGACATTCTTACTACATGGTTGACTAGTTAATTAATTATTGCTAAAATCTTAGTGGTCTAAAAACTAGTCTTTACCTTGTAATACATTTCCCATATTTGAGGATACTTGATTGGAAACATAGAAAACTTCTATGAGTTTTTCTACCCAAAGATGCTCCTCAATAATAAACATCATTCTTTGTTGGAGAAGGAAAGATTGATAAACACTGATTCATTATCTAAGTACACAATTTATGTATTGGGACTACAATATGTACTTTGTAAAATCTAATGAAGGTTGTGAGGGATCAACTTTTACCTTGTTTGGAATATAATGGAGAGATAACCAAGCTTGAATCACATTAGAGACAAGATTCCAAGTGATTGATATTGCCTTCTTTACATTACTTATTTCTAGCTTATTAGGGGGGGATGCCTATCAATTGAACACCTAAATTGCTAGAAACTTTCATAGGGATGTTGTGGCATGATCATGCCACATTCCTGTAGGGATTCAAAATACCTATTACAAAGAGGTGATGATCATTCGTTCATAAGAATGATATGTTTTTCTATAGTTTTGCATCATTAATAATACTAATGAGAATTATTATAACGAGTAGGAGGAAGAAAATGCCACTTAACTTACGCTTGTTAATGTTGTTGCACATGGGATTTGGATTCTTCTAAATGTAGATCACCACCACTTGTTATTATATATTTACAATATTTTACAAGTAGATGCATAGAAATACATGAAACATATCTTAATCAACAACAATATATCAAATGAACCTTCTTACAACCATTTTAATTCTCTTATACAACTAGAAAATTAACTTCCTCCTTAATATATTTTATATCATTCACCATTCATGTTTTATTGATTCAACCATACTATTAACCAACAAAGACACGGAGGAATACTAAATCCACTTCTTAATCAAAACAATGCCTAAGCAAGATATATTTTCACTAAGTCTACTGTTTAACTTAGACTTATTATCTTTGCTGCAAGCAGTAGATATTGCATTGGGTTTTTAGTTAAACCATATTAATTTGGCTTTAACCAAAAATCCAATCCAATATTTCTATAATTTAACATTAAAAATTGAAATTGATTATTTTTTAAAAATAATTTAATTTCTTTATGTTTAATTTGATTAACTATCAAATTAGATCTGTATTATGCCTTTAATCCATTTATATTGCACTGTCACCCTACAGTGTTGGTTGGTACGATGGTTTTGTGAGAGCATGACAACAATTTAGGAAAATACAGAATGCTCCACAAAGCCACGGAAACGTACTGTCCAACGTCGCTTCAAAACGTGAAGGTACGCTTTACTGAATTAATCTCGTACGAAAATATATATTTTTGTTTTACGAAATAATAGATGCTCATTATTACAATGATATATTGGTTAACATTGAAGCCATAAATAAAGCATACATTATGCAATAGCTAGGAACAGTTTTGAAGTTAGATTTATTAGTAAGTGTAGTTTTCTTTATTCCGAATGCATATATATAAAAGAGAGAAATAATAATATAAGTAACTGTGCAGTAATATGAAATACAAATAATTATTAATTTTATTGATTTTAATATTATTTTTTCTTTCCCGGATTCGGGTGCCGTCTTCGCCATAAATGGCATTCATGCATATTAAACGCCCCTGGTACTGCCACCTGCTTCGCAGCGTGGAGCCCCAAATCTCTTCCGATTGTGGGAAGAATGTTTTTATGGCCGTAGGCTGGAGCAGGCCGACGCCATTAATGCAGGTCGAGGCCCGAAGCTGCCTACTGTGGGTTATTTACATGGAGCTCCCCGTAGTTTTCTCCACTTCCTGGGTTTAGGCTTCTGGTGCTCAGTTTGTTCTTCAGATAGGGTGCAAAGGCGAGAATGCGTCTGGTTTCAGAGGTGAGATTCGAGCCAGTTAAGGTTTGAATTTGCAACACCTCCATTCTACCTGCGTGCTGCACAGAGGAACTCCTTCGGCGGCCTGGGGTAAGTGGTTTATTCATTGCAACATCAGTTATATTTGCTCTGTTTCTCGGTCTCGAGCCTCCTTTGTTTATTCTCTCGAGCCTACGGTTCATTTGAGGCATTCTTCTGGGTTTAGGATCTGTTCTTTTGGGTTTTCGGTGTCTGTGAGTAACATGAAGCGTCCAGGGAAGCGAACCCGTTCGGGTGATCGCCCTGGCAGCAGCAAGCAACCCTCTGCTCGTCCTCCGGCCAACCCTGTGCTCACGACCATCAACCTTTCCTCCTCTCCTGAGGATCCCCCTCCTGGCAGTCCTTCTCGCCAGCCGATTCCTAACAGTGCCTTTCAGTCCACCCATTTCAAATTCCAGAGCAACCTAAATCGCCCTCTGATTTCCACCCATATTACCATTATCATGTCTGAAGAAGTTAACCAGGTCGCCCCTCTCTCCTGCATTGACCCCAATTCCTCTCACAGTAGTGAGCGCTCCTCTGCCAAGAATTCTATGGGTATAAAAAGGGAGATTGAACCGGCTATCCAGGTCAATTCCCCCCCATAATCTCTCCCCTGGTTGATTGTGATCAATTCGAAGTGGAGACTGATGTAGGAACCACCAACAAGGTGCCAGAAGGCAAAGTGTTGGGTGATAAAGAGCTACTCAGTTAGGACGACGCGTTTCTGGAGGCCGAGGAGACACAAGGGGAAGCTGAGAAAAATGAATAATTGGCGATGTGGTTTGCTTTTTTTGGTTCTTCGGTGGATGCTCCAGGAGCATTGCCCAGGCATTTTGGCCAGGACTCAGCTTGACAGCATCAATTCCAGTTTTGGGTCTCTCATCGACGCGGCGTCTGTTCGTTTCTTGGACCCGAGCTACCAGTTCTGTTTCTCTGTTTATCTTCTTGTTCATCACTCTCTGTCTGCTTGTAAAGCCAATATAATTGGCTGTATGTCTCTGACTCTCCTCGGTTTTTACAGGTGGGGCAGTTTTGTAATGTGAATGGCTTGCGAGCTTCTGCCCTTGCAGCCGCCAACTTATGTAAAAATATTTTGATTTCCAGTTAATAGAATTAGATGTTACAGAGAAAAAAATATATTATTTTTTCTTAAAATTAATTAATGTGATTTATTTTATTTCAAATGTATATATGTAAAGTGTAAGTTGCAATATAGCCATAATAATTCGGGAGTAATATAAAATAAAATTTATTATTATTTTTA
>APFE030330956.1:0-10629 GCA_000404065.3 Pinus taeda | reverse complement strand
CTGCGATGTAAGCCTCATTTCCTTTCAAGTCTACTTATTGTGTTTGTGTAGATTATTCGTTGCATGCATCTCACTCTGCGGTATCTCTTTAGGAGCACAAGAGTCTATCAATTCCTTCAATCCCTCTACGACCTTCTGATTTCTCAACAGCATCATGCAAGTGTGTAGAAAAGACTTCAAAATATTCAGATCCACATCTTGTGCCACAACCGATACTATTTTGCAGTTATCCTTATGAGTCATTAGCACGATAGAGATCAAAGCCCCATCATCCATAAAGATTCACCTTGCCTCCTTGAATACTTTCTTTTCCTTCACGATATCAAGTGTAGAAGTTTTTTTAGTAGTTTTTCTTACCCATGTAGTTTCAACTTTCTTCTTCCCATTGGATTTAAGATTTCCAGTTGTAGCTCTGCTTCTTGTAACAATGTCGATGCGTGGTCGATCCTCCCTTGGCTCTGCGGTCATCATTTGGATATTTGCTATAGGTTGCTGGTTTCTTTTCTCCTGCATCTTTGCAATAAGGATGGGGAATTATTCTATCACATCATCAAAAGACTTACAGTTACAATAGGTTGTTGTAGGGTTTTGCGAGGTGTCCTACCTATCCATAGTTATAGCAGATAATTAAGTCACATCCTTGATCATCTTCTCATCCTCGTCCTTGAAATCCTCCTTAACCATTGTGATAGTTTGGATCCTCATGTGTATGTCCCTCAGCTTGCAGTATCTAAGCATTATGAGTGCATTCCATCATTAGGTCACAACTTTGAAAATTTTTCTAATCATGGCCTATGGATCTACAAAAGTTACAAAACAACTCCTTCGGGGTCTGTACATACTTCAGTAATAGGTAGAAATATTTAGAGCGATCTTGACCTCTCGTTCAACAAATCTCACGGCACAAACCCGGGTTTACTAGATTAGGTGCTCCACTTGCCAAATAATCTCTAAACACAGGGCATTGATCCTTATAATGACCCTCTACTTTGCATTTTGTACACCATAGTTTTGATCTGGACTCTTTAACTTTCTTGAGGTCCTACAATTCCAAGGTCAAATTGGCTAGCTGACTCTATATCTATTGTACTCCTGCATGAGTATCTCTAATTGGCGAAGTTTCCAGCTTCATCACAATCTCCAATACTTCAACTTGAGTCACGATCTTTTTCTGCATCAAAGGTAACCTAATATGTGGTAGTAATGTGGCTATGAACCATTCTTTATGATGTTTTGGGGGTATATTAAAGCTTACTTGACCCATCAACACCTTAAATCACTTATCCAACACCCACACAGATTCAGTCATTGTCTGTTTGATTTCTTTTAGCTTTGTGATGCACTATGATTTTGATTTCAGCTTCTTGAATTATGATACCAATTATTTCTTAATTTTATCGAACGAAGTAGTCAGGTTAGTCACAGAGTATTTCATACTAGGTTAGCGCTCTTTCTTGCAATGTTGTGATGAGTTGTACCTTCTTTAAATCATCACTAGTAATCTCCCTTGATGTCCATATTGAATTAGCTACAAACCATAATTGATGAGGATCCTCTGATCCCAGTCCTTCAAAAATAGGCAACTTAATGTCATAGATGATTTTCCTTCTCGGGGGATTAGGTAGAAGGGGAGGGGGTGGGGGTGTATGGGAATTATGGGGAGGGGGATGGGCTGTAAGGGGGGTGGATGGATGGGGAATCCCAAAGAAACCCTGATTCTTCACAAATCCTAACCTTGACACATATTCAGGATGGGTAGGGGAATGTCGTGGGGTTGTAGGGTTACTTCTTTCTTCTTCACTCTCAGATCCTCCTAGCAAGGGCCTATATTCAGTCTCAATGAAATTATTTGGATATGTTCTGTATCGTTTTTTACTTCGTGTCATTAGGGGAATTTTGAGTTGTAAAATGGGCCCCCTAAGTAAATTAGAAAATAATAGTGTAGATAATAAAATAATATTAGGCTACATCAAATTTTAGAGGGAAAGAAGAAAAAACTATTTTTTGAACTCATATTTTCAACTTATCTCCCTATGGGTTTACTCAAATTTTGAGAGGAAACACTCATTAGATGTAGAATTTGATTCCTCATCTAAGGAGTACTGATGTTGCATACTTTCAATGGACCATACTACATGAAAAATTAGAAATACATGAAAAACATCATTGCAATCACGTTTTTTCATGCATTTCTCATTTTTCATGTAGCGGGGTCCATCAAAAGTATGCAACATGGGTACTCCTTGGATGAGGAATTAAATTTTTCATCCAACGAGTACTCCCACTCAAAATTTGGGTAAAACTTTAGGGAGATAAGTTGAAAATACGAGTTGAAAAGTAGTTTTATTATTTTATTATTTTTTATTCCTTTTACTCTTTTACTCGAAAAATGGTGAATCATCTCCCATCATTGACATCATCAACTTAAATTCTATTGGTTCTTATAAAGTTTATTTAGGTTTTGCATTTTCTTAGGAGGCCCATTTTACACCTCAAAATTCCCATAATGAGACATTGGCTCAGGCTTATTTCCTCTTCGTCCAAACATTAATCTTATTGCATTCAAAAAATCCCATTTTCACGCAATAACATCTTAATAAATATATTAAAAGATCTTAAGAACTTACCTTGTGGTCCTTTGAAAAATCTTCATTTAGCTTCGTTATAAGACACGGTAGCATCTATCACGAACTTAGTGATAAATCCTCCCAAAATGTTATCGATCCAGAAATCAACAACCCTTGAGATATTATTATTGTCGTTATTAAGTCATCTTATCAATTCAAGATTCCACTCCTTAGGCTCGTCGTTCTTGAAACAAGTCTTATGCTCGATCAACTTAGATACCCACTCGTACAATTCAATGTGGAACGAAACAAAGAAGATTTCGTATTGGTCTTCAAAGATATACTTCTTCTGTAACTAGTCTTCAGTTGATAATCGAGGGTTTTTGTTCTTTTTCTCCACAAATTCTCTTTCCTTGTTTTCAACCCACTCCTGGATTTATTTCTCCGATGGTTTCCAAATCATATCCCTTAAGAAGATCCTGGTCCCAACAGTGGAACCATTTGTTAGTTTAAGGGGGCTTGACATAGGTTCAAAATGTATTGTTCACCAAAAAAGCCCTCAACCACTCGCTCTTTCAGCAACGACCTGCAAGTAGATCACAGTCTCACCCAAAGTGGTTATGGGAGGTTGCAGAACCATGTTTCTACAACTAGAGGGATAGGTGCATTGTGGCATCTGTGTGTTCACTTATTTCTTATATCTACCTACAACTTCATGTACATGAATAAATTTGTGTCGATGATTAAATACGTAGATTGTTATTTAATGCATCGACATAACATGAAATAGCATGTACTCTTTCACATAATTCAGTAAAAATCATGCATAACGATATCAATAAAAAAGGATAATGAAAACAAAAAGATGCACAATACTGTGCCAAAATTGTTTTTTATTAACAAGGATCTTCAATACATGCTCTTCCTTGATCTGTGCACCCAACTGTAGGTGGTCTGTGCACTCATCTGTAGACTCTTCAAGGCCTCTGTGCACTCAGTTGCAAATCCTTCCGCCAAAAATAGAGACTCAAGATAAAGAATATGAACAATCTATGCTTAGATATCTTCTCCTATTCTCTATTTGACGAAGTATTACATCTTCTTTGTATAGACTTCCTTACTACAAGACAACGGTCCAGAAACCATAGATCTGACAAAACAATGGACTAATACCCAAAACCTGTTACAAAATAAGGGACTTTTGGCCCACCCCAAAGCCCCTAAACACTTTGTGATGAATAGAACTTCACCACCTCTGCACACTTTTCTCCTTAAAATGCGAAGTCTTTGACCCAAAACTTAGACCAAGTTTGTCTATGCCCAACAATTAGAGATCCAAGTTAGTGAGGTTCATTCTCAACCACAATCTCTATGGCAAACTCTTCCTCCATAGGCCACTGAACAACTTGAAGATTTTTATGCCTGTGCCCTTGCTGAATTTTGCATTATGATTGAAGTGGTGTGCCAATAGCTTGTGTCCAAACCTGAAGAGCTTCATAATATTGCTGCTAATATGAAATAGTCTTTATCTAATCCTTCCACTATCTATCACACTCAACTTAGTGAGAAACTACATATTGCTACTTATCTTCATGATACTCTACCCCAAGTCATGTAAGAATCCCAACGCATGTTTCTCTAGACCTCTGATGTTGGTTGTGTTGTCGCAAAGAAGAATGTAGCCATTGATTCCTTGTGCGAGAATTCTCAAAATTTATATCAGCAAGTGTTAGTGACCTCCGAGCTGGAAGCTAAGAAGAAGCTACTTTACTAGGAAGATGTACTTGATGCCCAAATTAATCAATTGGAAGATGCATCCCAAGTCACCAAGTGGGTCTTCCGTGGCCTTCGACTAAAAGCTAAAAATAATTTTATGACTTTGAGCACACTGTCCACATTTTCTGATCAATAGATTCAGGAATTGATTAAGTCACAACCCAATGACCTCAGTGAGAAGACCATTATTGACTTCTCAACTAAGGTTTCCACACTTATGGACTCATGTCACTCCTCTTTTTCCACATTCATAAGTTTGAAGGTATCATGGCTAAAGCTAGTGGAAGCGAACTTGTAATAGATTCATAAGAAATAGTAGCAATACATTGACTCGAGTGTGAATCAATAAGAAGTGGTAGGGGATATTGGGTCCTTTGTTTTTTTTTTTTTTTAAGGAATAATAGTTGCGAAGGGCATTTTGGATGAAAATTCGGAAACAAAACATTGAAAAACCAAAATGGCAGTAAGATGGCTTGGAATTTGCACAATGGAAAATAAGGAAGCATGCCAAAGAACTATGAGCTGATTTTGATACAGCTAATAGGAAACCAAAATGATGGCCTTAGGTATTGAAAAGCCATGGATCAAGCGAGCAAGGTATCAAAGCAAGCGAGCATGGCTATAAAATAATACATAAGGCAATGAGAAACAAGTTTTGGCAGTGTCGTAAAGTTCAGATCGAGCAAGGAGAATAGACTGTGCTGAGCATCTAGAGTTATTTAGTTTCTAAGATATGGGCTTGTAATGTTTTTTAAAGTATTGCCTATGGATTTTCATATTGCACACAAGTCTGTAATTTCGATAAGATGTAATGCTGATGAATGTAATGAACTTGTTCTCTATTGATTAATAATATATGGAAGATGAGAATTCTTGCACTTAGTGGTGTCATTTATGGGCCCCTTTTAAAATTTCCTGCATATGTTTAAATTCCTGTTGATTATATACACCATGAATGGTGAAGAATTAATGTTGCGCAAGTCACATAATTAATCAGATATAAATCCCCTTTATCCTTCCATGGTTCTGGCTTGCCTCGGGTGAGACTCTTCTTCTTCTTGAAGGAGTGAAAATGTCGGTGAAGTGCTAGACTACATGGGCCTTTTTCTTTCACCCTTAGTCGAATCCTCAGTTAGTCACAAAGTAATTTTTCCTGCTAACATTGGGGTATTTGTTTGACCAAGCACAAACGAATTCTAGGAAAGCAAGGTGGATGGAAGTTATTTGAAAGTTTTATTTAGAGATCAAACACATCAAAAGTGAAGAGAATCAAGTGGCTAATGCACTCAATAAAGGTATGCAAGTGATATACAGGGAAACCGTGAGTACATGTGAGATAGACATTAAGGAAAGAATCAAAGAGATGACATAGGAAGATGAGCATTTTCACCATGTAAGTAAATGCTCATAGCAAGAGCCCAAGGGTCGAATGGGAGAAAATTTCTAGGTACCTAGAGATGCATTATTACAATATAAAGGTAGGTGATACATACTAAATGTGGCTGACTTGGATGAGTTTCACACAAGACCACACGCAAATCACTTAGGATACCAAAAGATGATAAAAGATACCAAAAAATATGTTGTTGGCCAAGGATGAAGAAAGATATTGCTGAAAATATTGTTAAGAATTCCAACAAGTTAAATTAGAATGCAAGTATGTAATAGGATGGTTGAATTCAATACCACTTCTAGAATGGAAGTGGGAAGTGATATCAATGGACTTCATCAGTGGATTACAAAGAACCACAAAGCAACATGGTGTGATCATGGTTGTAGTGGGTAATGTAAGTAGGACAACTCTCTTATAAAGTATTCCTATAAGGCAATTGATATTTCACATATTTTTATGAAGAAAATTTTCATATTGTATGACATGCCTAAGAATATCATGTGTAATTGATATGCCAATTTTACCTCAATTTTTGGAATTCTTTATTTACAATATTTGAAACCCTATCAACATTCAACACATCCTATCACCCTCAGACTTATGGAAAATTAGAAAGAGTAAATATAATATCAGAAAACATACTCAATATGTATGTTACACATAAACTTAAGAGTTGGGAAGATTTTCTTCCTTTGGTGGAATTTGTTTATAATATTGGTTATGAAGGATTGTTAAATATGAGCCCTTTTGAAGCTCTATATGGTAGGAAGTGCAATATCCCAATCAACTAGGGTTATCTACTAGATAGAGTCACACTTAGGCTAGATATGTTAAATAAAATGGAATAGGAAGTTGCTAGCATAAGGAAAATATTTAAGGTCACACAAGAGCAACATAAGAGTTATGTAGACCAAAATAGAGTACATATGGAATTTTGAATAGGATATCATGTGTATCTCCAAACCAAGGAAAACAAAAAAGTTACTTTAGAGTGGAATTGTGTGCCAACCTAACACCAAGATACTGTGTGAACCATTTCATATATTGAAGAGAGCAGACATGATACTCAACAAAGACAATGACCACACTCCATGTAAGTCAAGGTGCAATGGAAGCACTTTGGACCAAGTGAAGCAACATGGGAAGTATAGGTCATGTATAAGGCATACCCATTTTTGTTTTTTGTATAAGTTTGTTTTTATAGATAGTAGAACACTGAGGATAATTTTTCTTTAAGGAGGATGGGAATGTAACATCATTTTTTCTAATTCCAATTTTTTGTAATATAATTGAAAGATGACAATGTTGGAGAGCCAATATGGATGGCTTTCTCAACTATTTGATGTAAATATTTTACTAATATACTTATAAATTGGTAAAGTTGAATCTCTGGACAAGCATAAATTGATTAGAAATATTATTATATGAGGGATATGAATGTTTCCTATATTCCTCGAAATTAATGTTCATGACCCTTGATGTTCTTGTTGGACTACCAACTAATAAGAAATTATGCAAGGAATGGGGAGAGGAGGTACTGAACTACCAAAACATGGGCTATGCACCTTATAACAAATTCCCTGTTGATTCTTTAGGTTGAGGAACCTCTCATGTATTAAGTAGTTCTCGAGAAGGAAGCTCATTTTTTAATTCCAAGTTTTTGAGTTTGGAGTATTATAGTGACTAGAGATATCAGACAAATAAATAGACTTGAATTTTTGTACATACAAAATGATTGTACACCATATACTTGTAAACCTAAGATTGGAAGTGGTACCACAAAGTTCCACCTTGAAATGTGTTAGATGAGGACAACAAAGAGAGATTCATGTTCATGAATCTAGTAAACTGAAAATAACTAAACTATTTAGCTGGGTTTATGCACGTGAAGAAAATTAGAACAAGGATAATATTAGGGATTATAGAAAGTGGGAAGGAATTTCCTTCTATGTTGTGAGGTCTCTTAGTGTCCACACTTGTTGTTTGATCAACATAAACTTATTGCTTGCACGATGGCATCCCAATTTCCCAGCCAATCAACGAATTTTTCCTTCATACTTTATACATTGAACTAAATCTTTGTCGTTATTAACTAAGTGAATCATCCATTAGACATTGGATATGGTTGGGGGGTGGCTGGTTGTAAGAAATTTGTAGTGTAGTTTGATTCGGTGGAGAGTGGTCATCCCTTATTCAATTTCCAACAATTTTAAGAGGAATAGATAAGTGTGTTCCTTTCTTGTCAATTAATTGAAATTTTCTCTCAATACTTAATATTTAAATATTATTTTGGCTTCATTTTGTATGTGCTCAGTGGTAGTTTGATATTTCTAAGGTTTTAATGAATATGCATGATGCATGATCAGTGTGCCTGAATGTTGAAATGCATTATATGAATGTTGTGTGAAGTGGGATCCTTTCATATATGTTAAATGAGATCATTATTTGTTTTATGTTTATAAATTGATAGGTTATCCTTGGATTTGCTTGACTGTGATATGTTTACATGCCTATTTGTAATCATCTATGAATTTTTGTAATGTATGGTGTGTTTCCAAAGGGGGAATGATAGGTTGGTGGTCCTATTTATTATTAATATTTTGGTTAAATCATTATTCCATGTGATTTGGAATAAAAAAGGTTAGGATGCCCTAGATAGGCCAAAGCAAACTTCTGCTTCTTGTGAGGATTCGAAGGTTTTGTTAATGATGAAACCAAAAAGCAAGAGTAGAAGCCCTCATGAGGAAGGAGAGATTCAAAAGGAAAGAACATCTAATGTTTATTGTGGAAGAGTTCACCAAATAAATCTTAAGCTAAAGGAAATCCTAAGGAAGAACTTAAGTGGCTAAGGGATCTCAGGTTTAAGCCAGGAAATTTTTTGGTTTGACCCATGTAACTCGAGATATTAAGATAATTTTGGGACTAAGCCCCTTAGAATGAAACTCTTTTGAAAATTAAAGATGGTATTCCCCATTGATATGGTGGAGTATTTGAAATTTGGGGTTTGGGGTTTGGCTAGCTCCATCCTCAGCCTTAATCAAATGGACTTATGAGAGCGAGGAGCAAGAGATGGTAATAAAGAGAGATAGTTGTAATATTAGCATATGAGGCTCTCGAGGAAATGAAAGTGTATCACTATGAAAAATCCTTGTTTGGCATTTCCCCTAGAGATAATTGTCATCAGAAGCATTTGATCTATTAACAAGGAGCATGAAGTGATGGTACTAAAAATTTGGAACCTCAAAAAATTAGACTATCAAAAGTATCAAGTACTAGGAGAACTGAAGGGTGATGTCATGATTAGATGACATGGTGATGCCATGCATCACGTAGATCTAGGCTTTTCGACATGCCAACCTTGTGAATATGAGTGACATGTGGCACACATCAAGAGTGACACATGGAAGAGGAAATGTTGTCTTATCTAATGTGTTAGGTGGTAATTTGTCATCCATGATTGACGTGGCATGCCAAACTATCATATAAACATATCAACATATTAAAATTTCGGCAGGACTACATCTTAGAAATCATTGTTACGTTGATAACCTGATTGCATGGAAAACATGCCGTGTGTCAAAAAATCCATCCTTTTCCATGTGGCAAGCTATGATTGGGTGACAAAGTTGTGAGGTGGTGTGTTGAGTCGGCCTCGTGCCTATTGAATTATCAATGATTTGTGAGGATTTGTAGTTATAAACTTTTTGTTGAATCTTTGATAAGCCATATTCGAGTATTTCCATACCAACATTCAATGGATTTAACATTGTTTTAGTGTATTATAAATTTTAGTGCATATTAACATATTGTTAGGTTGATTCATTAGTATATCGACATATCAAAATTCTCAGGGTTTGGAGAATGCACAACTTGTGAAATCACTAATATGGAACGGCTCTAGTATAGAAAGAAGCCAATAAACTTGGACCCATGCATGGGAGATACATGGCTAGGAGTTTTCATGTGGTTGTATAAATAATGAAGTGGGACTTTGTGCTAGGAGATTAAATTGAGATGAAATTTATATTGTGGGAAAGCTCTCGATGAGCCAAAGATGAGATGGTGGTATTAGAAATGTGATTTAAAGTTATGAGAGAAATAAGACATTGACCCTGCCTTTGTAATAATCCTTGAAGGAGAATTCTAATTACACTCCACAACCCTAATACGGCATTAGGTGGCCATGTTACAAGAATATTTTGCATCACTCTATATAGATGTCATTGAAACCTTTGAGGTGTGACACCTTGTTGTTCTTTTCCGTCCAATGTTTATATGTGGTATTTTATTTAAAACTTTTTAAAATGGGTGAGAATAGTTTCCTAGTTCTCTTCATGTAGGAAATACATTTTAAACCCTAATTTGTTGGGATTAATTCTCTTTATCATATTAACCTTTTTTCTCTTGAGATAATTAGAAAGTTTGGCAAAGATCTTACTTTTTAACACTGAGTTTCATAACTATATGGACAAATAAGTTGTAGTGTAAAATTTCCCTTTTTGTTTTATGTCTAATAGTTTAGCTCATCAAATTACAGATCAATAGTAGTGGTTAACTATTTATATTAATCCTTTTAAAGATAATATAAATATTCTAACTATATATATAACAAAAAGTTTAACTCTAAAATGATATAAAATGTAAATTAATTTTGTTTTAGCATTTTTGGATTACTCATATCAAAATATTTATAATTAATATTTGAAGTCAACATGTATGGCTTATTCTTATCTCTTTCCTAAAGATAATCACACTTACTCACTCAATCATATACATTTTATATATTTTAAATTTTAATCAAATAAATATTTTTATTACTTATTTAAAATTATTCATATGTTATTCAAACATTTTCAAATATTTTAATGTTAAAGTTATATTTTATAATAATTT
>APFE030330946.1:0-23382 GCA_000404065.3 Pinus taeda | reverse complement strand
TCTGATTGTTCCATTTGGAAAAACAACATCTATTTCATAAGGTCCTAGCCACCTTGTTCTTAATTTACCTTGGAAATTTTCGAAACAAGAGTCATACAATAGAGTCCAATTACCTTTCTGGAACTGCTTTTGTTTAATGGTTTTGTCGTGCCATCTGGTTCTTTGTTGTTGGATCATGGTTGTTTGGTGGATGGCATCCAACCTCTTCTCGTCGAGTTCCTGAAGCTGCTGCAACCTGACTGTCTGTGCATCAGTCAAATCAAGGTTAACAGCTAAAGCAGTTCTTAAAGTTTTGATTTCAAACTCCAAAGGGATAACAACATTTTTACCAAAAACTAATTCATAGGGTGAAAAGCCCGTAGTATTCCTCCAAGTAGTTCTATAAGCCCATAGCGCTTCAGGCAACTATTGAAACCAGTCCCTCCTATTTTCCATTATTGTTTTTGTCAAAATGGCTTCTATGAATTTGTTGGTGCTCTCCACCTGCCCATTTTCCTGGGGGTGATAAGGTGTGGTCATTTTATGCTTAATATGGTATTTCTGCAATGTGTCTTTGAAGCCATGAGAGTTAAAAGGAGGTCCCCCATCAGTGACTAGTTCCCTAGGCAATCCAAACCTAACGAAGATCTCTTCAAATAAAAATGTTAATACAGATTCTTCATTAGCTTTGAGGAGTGCCTTAGATTCTACCCACTTATTCATATAATCCGTGCATACTAGTATATACACTTTTTGATTAGATGGAGGGTTAATGGGACCTATAAAATCTAGTGCCCATCTTTCAAAAGGTTCAAGAATTTCCTGGGGATTGAGTGGCATTTCATCCCTGTGATTAGGCTGGCCAATTCTTTGACAGCTATCGCAGGCCCTGACATATTTATTTGCATCCTTGAAGATTGAGGGCCAGTAGTAACCCATCCTGAGAACCTTGTGTGCTATTCTTTTGTCTACAAAATGCCCTCCACAAGGGCCATCGTGGCAGGCTTTCAATACATCATAAATTTGATCTTCGCCAATGCATCTCCGGATCTCCTGATTGAGTCCTGTGTGAAATAGACATCCACTTATCCAGCTGTACCTAGCACTTTGCTGGATGATTTTCCTTTTTTCTCTATGCGATAGGTGTGTTGGTAATTCCCCTACAGCTAAATAGTTGGCAATGTCTGCATACCAAGGTGAGTGAGCAGATACTGCAAATAAATATTCGTCAGGAAAAGAATCATCTACTGGAATATTTTCATTAGTTTTTAACCGAGAAAGGAAATCAACAACTACATTCTCTTTTCCTGGTCGGTCTACAATTGTGATATCGAATTCTTGTAATAACAATAACCATCTGGTAACTCGAGCATTTGTAACTTCTTTGTTCATTAAGTATTTAATGGCCGAGTGGTCAGTATGCACAAAAGTAGTATAACCAGTAATATAATGCCGAAACTTATTGATAGCATAAATCACTGCTAGAAATTCCTTCTCAGTAACTGCATAATTAAGTTCTGCGGGGGTCATATTTTTACTAATAAAGTAAATGGCATAGGAAAGACTGTTTTCTTCTTGTCCCAAGACAGCTCCAATCGCAGTGTCTGAGGCATCAGAGGATATATGAAAGGGGAGTGCCCAATCAGGTCCTCTCAAAATGGGAGCTGTAGACAACTGATGTTTAAGTTCATCAAATGCTTTTTCACAATCATCAGTCCACTTAAATTCAGCATTTTTCATTAGTAACACAAATAGAGGAAAAGCTATTTTAGAAAAATTCTTGATAAATCTTCTATAATACCCGGCATGTCCTAAGAAGCTTCTCACATCCGTTTGTGTTTTGGGGATAGGGAGGGTATGAATTACCTGTATTTTGGCTGGATCAATTTGAATTCCTAAGAATGAGACAAAGTGACCCAATACAATACCTTGATTCATCATCATATGGCATTTTTCAGTACTTAAAGCAAGGTGTGCTTCTATACATCGCTTAAGTACTTTTTCAAGGTTCTGTAATGCATCTTCAAAAGTCGTGCCATAAGGAGTAAAGTCATCCATAAATATTTCTAAAGAATCATTTAACATATCAGAAAATATCCCTATCGCTGCTCTTTGAAATGTTGCTGGGGCATTACATAGCCCAAATGGAAGAACCCTATAGGCAAAGGTCCCCCATGGGCTAGTGAAAGTGGTCTTGTCCTGATCTTGGGGTGCAATCTTTATCTGATTATATCCGCTAAATCCATCTAAAAAGGAAAAGAATTTCTTACCTGCCAAGTTATCTGATACCTGAACAATCAATGGTAAAGGGAAATGGTCTTTCTGGGTGGCCTTATTTAGGGCTCTATAATTCACACATACTCTCCATTTCCCATTTTTCTTGGGTACAATTACTAGTGGAGAAACCCATTCACTATCAGATATAGGATATATAAATCCTGCATTCAATAGTTTTTGAAGTTCTTCCTTTACAATTTCCCTTAGATTTGGATTCATCCGTCGTTGGGGTTAACAGACTGGGCGGGATGCTTCTTTAATATAAATGCGGTGGGTACATAATTCAGGAGAAATCCCCTTCATATATGTATAATCCCATGCGAATGCTTCTTTATTTTCATGGAGTAGCTTCATTAGCTGCTGTTTTTGATCGTCTGTTAGATTAGGATTTATATTTAATGTATTACCTGGCTCGATTTCTACTGTTATACTTTTGGAGGAGCTGCCAGCTAATGTCTGAGGTAGATTTTCAATTTCAAGGTTCTACTGGGATTCAGATTCCAAGATTGCAGTGAAGTGATTTTGTATTTCTGGACTAACCGAAGAAGGTTCAAAGATAAAGTTGTTGATTAATTCATATTCGGTTGAGTCTTTGAAATTTAAAGCTTGTCCGACAGTTAAAATAGGTTGAGTTTCCTCATCCTCATAATCTAACCATACAGAATTGTCGTTATTAATCATGGGTGTGGCATGAGGATAAAGAGTAAGTTGTTTGGTTTCCTGCCCATTAGATATTGTCATTGATCCTGATCTACAGCTGATGAAGGCATCTGCTGTAGCCAGCCAAGGTCTTCCTAGAATCAGTGGATGACCCCCCAACTTTGTTTTAGTTTGTAACACAACAAAAGCGTCTGGGTAGTTCCAAGATTCTACGGAAATTACCAGGTCTTCAATGACTCCTTCGGGTTTAATTGTAGAGCGGTCAGCCAGTTCTAGAATGGTTGGGGTTTCCCTAACTAAGTTTTTCAACTGCAGTAATTGTGTTGTTTCAAGTGTCATAATGTTTATTGCAGCACCCAGATCTACTAGAACTTTAGAGACAAAGGTTTTACCAACCTGAAATGTTACTGTAGGGGGGTCTTTTTCTATCATCAAAGCAGTCAGTTCTCCCATCACATGGACTGTGAGGGGTTCCTTAGCTTTTCTTCCAGGATTTTTAATACAGATATCCCTAAAAATTCTAGCATAAATAGGAACATCTCTTAGTGCTTGCAATAGCGGAATTTTGACATATAAATTCTGCAGTTCTCCTAAAAGGTCAAAAGCAGGTGGCTCAAATGTTTTGGGAAGAGCCAGACGTTCAGGGAAGGGTGGTTCTGTTGTTTGATCAGTCTTGTTAGAAGATGATTCAACTATTTCAGCATTGTTGTTAGATGACTTTTCTTTTCTAGTTTCCTCTTTTTCAGAGTCAGTAATATCATCAATGATGGGTTCAACTATTCTCCCAGAACGTAAATGGATATCATTGCATTGCATAGGGGAAACAGTTTGATTTTGAATATCAATTACCTACAGAGCTTTATTATTATTCGGGTTGGTGTTAGGTTGTACAGGCAGTTGGGGTCTGATTGACTGGTTATTCGGTGGAGCGTTAGATGGTAAGGAAAGAGATTGTTGGTGTTGAGGAAATGGAATCTGTTGGGCTGTCCAGTTTGGGTTCCATTGATTGAAATAAGGTTGCTGAAGAGTCCAAGGATTCCACATGGTAGGATCGGTAAAAGGAGGATTTAGTTGCTGCATAGGTGGAAATTGCATTGGATTAAAGGGTGGGTATTGCATTTGATTCATGGGTGGGTAATTCGTTTGAAAAGGAGAATGATTATTCCAACGACTAAATGATGTGTTAGAATTCATACCTTGTCTTTGTGGTTGCCATTGCCTCCTCTGTGTCATCAGGTACACTGCTTCAGCTTCCTCTTCAGTTGATTGCAGTGCTACTTTTATTCCTGGCAAAGAAGGGCATTGTTGAGTCTCATGATCCTTTTCATAGATGGTGCAAATTGGTACCCTATCCAATGGGCATTCCCTCAGTGGGTGCTTCTCTCTGCATTTATAACAGAAAATAGCTAGAGCAGCTTCTGCTTCTGCCTTCTTCTTTTTAACTTGCAGGGAATCAATTTGTGAAGCAAAAGAGCTTAACATTTCAGTTTTAAATTCTTCAAGCAAGTTACCTATTTTGGCTCGTGTTGCTCCTCCACTTGCTGATTTATGGACTCTTGAGTATATACTGTCCCTATGTTTTGGTCTGCTTTCTGCTCCGCTGGAACATCTCATACAGAGGTTGATAATCTCATCAAATGGTTCTTTGGAAATATCCCCTTTTCCAAGCATATTCAACATATCCAAGCAGTCATCTCGTACCCCTTTTAGTAGTATTGTCTTCAGAATATCCTTACTCATAGTCGGATGATCAAATCGCTGCAGATTATACTGTAGTCTTTCTACAAAGTCCTCCAGATTCTCATCCTCCTTCTGAACCATTTTAAACAATTCTTCCTTCCTTTCTCTTGTTCCGTAGTAATCCTGATATTTGGTCAGAAAAATTTCTTTCATCTGATCCCACGTAGTGATCACCTGAGCCCCTAAGCTCATAAACCACCTTAATGTGTTCCCTTTCAATGTTGCTGGAAACAGTTTTAATTTCTGAGCAGGAGTTACATAATCATAACTCCTACACAGTATATCAAATTCAAAGAGGAACTCATCAGGGTCTTCAGAGGATAACCCATGAAAATTAGGTAATGCTGTAGGTGGAATGTTCTTCATAGGGATCGTTCCTCTTAGGAGATCCCCAATAGGAAATTCCAAGGTGGAGAGTGAATTTCCCCCCTTCCTTCTGCTCTATTATCCTCCATTGGTCTTTTTCCTGAATCGCTTGCTCTATCTTCAGTATCTTCTGTTTCTTCAGGTTCTTCTACCAGTTCCTCAACGTGCTATGGTGTTTCCAGCTTCCTTTCAGGTCCTAGTACTTCCTCCGTCTGGTGATCTGTTTGGGAGTAATGTTGGATCTGAGGTCTTCGGGAACTTGTTCTCTGGGATGCTCAGCCTTTGAAATGATCTCGTCAATGAAAGTTTTTCTTCCTCCTCCCGTGCCCTTGCCGCCTGTAAAATTAGCTTTCCTGCGTCCTCTCATGCACTTGTTATTCTAAAGGAAAATCATTAATGCCTTTAAAATCTTTAATCGCCTTCCCTGGAAATGACGCCAAAATGTTGGCTGCTCAAATTGTTTATTAATTAACAGTCGAGTACCACATTAAATTATCAACCCAGGAAAGTCCTTTTGTTTCAAAGGTGACCTTGTATTGTATGCACTCAATTCTAAAAGCATTAAAGGCTGTAGTATAAACGAATCTACTTTCTATCAAACCCTTACTCTGTGTTACAACAACTATGATCTATTGCAGAAATAAAATGAAAGCAATTAGCTAATGGTAACAAATCTGCAGAAAGAAATGATCGATGTTTTGTAACAGAGGACCAGGACCCTGTCCTCAGAATAAGGATGTTCAGCGCCTGCCTCTGTAACCAATTTTCCAATACACACTGAAAATCCTAATCACCGGTGAAACACTCTTTCACAGTGCAAATCGATTAAGAAAATAGAGTATCAGCAAAAAAAGGAAATATCGGAAGCAAGGCTAGAAATAGACAGAAATCACACACACACTTAACAGAAAAGAAATGGGTGAATCTTGTGAAGAAGGTGGGCCCTGTCCCTCTCACAAGATTCCCCGAAACACAGATGCTAAGTTGAAATGCTCAGAACGGTGCTTTATTCATATGCCAAAATGTCCAATTACAATTCAGACTTGCTCTGCACTACAATACTTCAGTTACGACTAGCTACCTCTCAACTGTAGATGTCTCCTCTTTATAGAGGAGACATCTATTACAATAGATTGTCATTATTCATTAAGTTTGACCTCTTTGTACAAAAATAGGAAATCAATTCCTGTTACAGCATGCTGTTACAACAGTGTGTAAACTTTGTCATCCTTCGTTAGGTGGATCCTTCTACTGTTGCAAAACTGGTATTCCTCGTCCATCTCCTTGAGATCTTTGTGCTATCCTTGGTTGTTTCGTCCTTGTTGTCGATTTGGTAAATCTCAACTGTTCCCTTGAAGTTCTCGTGTTGTTCCTGGTGTTCCAGCATCTGCAACTATGTTTTGCTGATCGTGTTGTGTCAGCATCTGCCAAGTATAGTTCTGTCAGCTTCAGACGGTTACTGGCCCGCTAGACAATTGTTGTTTCACCCATTGCAAAATGAGCTTTTACCCGCTTTAGTCAGTTGCTATTTTTGGTGTTGCAGCAACTGCACAGTTGTTGTTTATGGTGTTGCAGCAACTGTGAATTATAATTCTGTGGACTTTGAACAGTTTCAACAATTGTCAGCGACTTAGTCAACTTCCAAAGATTAATTATAAAGATAACATGAATATGTGTTGAATAATTAAACATATAGCAATAAGGAGAGTTACTTCATACCTTGGAATAATGAGGTCAATATGTTATGAAAGGTTTCAACTTATGGGCTAAAGAGGGTAACATCATGACAAAATATAAGGTCAAAAGTAGACAATATGGAGTCCTAACAGTTATGTGAAGGGAATCACCCCATTCACCTTTGTCCCTATCTGGACGAAGCCAAAACGGTGTTGGATAACCATCCTGCTTCACTACAGCGACTTCCATCTGGTTATAGGAGAGTCTCCCTTTCATCATGCTCGGGGCATGTAAACTAATCTCAAGCATAGTTCTTTGTTTCAAGCTTGTGTAAAAATGAAACTGAATTCAAGCATAGTTCTTCGTTTTAAGCTTGTGTAAAAATGAAACTCAATCCAAGCATAGTTTTTCGTTTCAAGCTTGTGTAAACATGAAACTGATCCCAAGCATAGTTCCCTATGATTCAAGCTTGTGTAAAAATGAACCCATTTCCATTTTTAAGCCTTGTGATTTCCATTCTACCAACCTCTTTCGTCATATGAGCCTTGGTTGTTTTCATCCCATCGCCATCATCCCTTTGGCCAATCATATGCTTTCACTTGGTTGTTTTACCCTTTTTGAGGAATAGTTACAATGAGTGGTCTTATTAGACGGCCTGTCCACATAAATCAACACATTTTGAGAAGTTCCAACATCACCGAAACCCGTTTCTATCCTAGACACCACTCGTTCCTCAAAGTGGAGTCCTCCTTAAGCTCTTTTCAGACTCTCTAAACATGAAGATATTGTCGAGCGCTTGTCCTTTTCAGCTTGTAAATGGATTGGAAACGACATCTACTCAGTATAAGTTTAACCCTTTTTTTTTGGGTTGAGATAGATTAACTGGGAAAAAGGAATATGTTGATTGAACATGGTCAATAGGCTCTCTCTCATATTGTTTTACGCTTCTTCGGGCTTGAGAGACAAATCAACGAAAAAGAGCTTGTGGAGTTTTCTTTTTTTCCCTTTTCGAACTCTCTAAACATGAAAGGGACCGAGTTATTTTGTCGTTAAACTCGTTAAAAGATCAAATAGTGACAAACTTGTCCATCTAGACAAGACTGAGTTTCACCTTTGCTAGACTCATTAAAATATCACATAGCAATGGATTCACCTGAAGGGTGGAATTATACAACAAGCATATGTTATCCTCCCCAAGATTAACAAAAAATAAAGAGGTACTAGTCAACAATGACTGGTGAAAATGGGAAAAAGGGGTAAGCCACTTTATGGTAGCAGGTCACTCTTGAACACGACATTTGACTTCATCTTTGTGACTATTTGGGTTGGGTTATCTGCTTGACTGTTATCATACCTATGGTCTATCACACCATCCATCACTTTTGGTTTTGGGTCTATGTTTCCAATTCATTTAGACTATTTGGGTTGGGTTATCTACTTGATGGTTGTTATACCTATGGTCTATCACACCATCCATTACTTTGGTTTTGGGTCAATGCTTCCAATTCATTCAGTGTCACTAATATGTTCAAGAGAAGTCATTCAGTTAAAATTCATCCTTTACAGTACTCATAAACCTTCATTTTCATGACCGTCATTCCTGAACCTTCTGTCGTTAATCAAATTTCGTCTCCAAAAATCACTACACTCATTTCTTTTCGTTCATGTGGGATACATCAAGGCCCTCCTACGATGAGTTGCTTCTTGTCGACATCAGCTCATTATCCAAGAAGTTGACTTAGAAACACCCTTCCAATACCTTGAGGCTTGCATACATCTATGGTAGGTTTCTCACTTCCAGCGATAGGTTGACATCAATGGCCTTCGACCGAAAGACTTTTTATGGTGTTCGACATTAAATCATCCATTCACACCAGGTAGAATGTACTGCAGTACCTTGAGGATCATTATCATTATCGATGATTTCTCTCGGTATATTAATAGCTTACATCATTGGCTGGTAATCAGATGGTGTCTTCTCATGTTCGACTTCAGATCACATATTCACATGGTTAGACTCGTACTTGAGCAAACGATTGAATGAGATAGAAGAATCTGGATCTATTTTCATCCATCTGGGCTGCGATTTCAGGAGTACTAAATCATATGTACAATGACTTTACATTGATGGTCATTTCGATCATGGGTCTATATCTGTAGATGAGTGCTTATGTAAATGTAATGAAAGTTTATAAGCTGAGCATGGGTATGCCTTCCCTAAAAAATTCATGTAAAATCAAATATCATGATATATGTATTGTAATTTATGCAAGTCACCTTCCACTTTGATACCTCCTCATCACATCGTAAAGCATTTCATTCAAAATTCACATTTTTCTGACTTCATGCTTTAGGGCACAGCTATTACAGATCCATTTGGGCACATCAATCCCATCATCCATTTTAGTGTTTTAGGGCTCATCAAACCCTAATTTCAGTTGCTACATGCCCTAAACAAGTCATGCCTTTAAATGCCTCCTTCCCAGATAGTTTCATGACTTGAAGACATCCAGAAATAGCATCTAGAGGGACCAGCATAGGTAGGCCCATGTAAAGGTGCATTGTAGAGTAGTTAAGTCCATGCTAGGGTTCTCTACAGAGCATTTAGGATTCCTTTCACCTATGTTGAGTGATATTGAGCGAAATTCACATAGGATTTGGGGAATATTATTATCGTTTGGAGTCATCTAGAAGGTTCCCTCTCTTATCAACTCCTATGAGCTCAAAATGGATGAGGAATGAGTTAAGGTGCATCCTATCCTCTCATCCCTTCCTCCATGGAACTAATTCTAATTATGGAAGTCCATTCAATCCCACCATTTACGACAAAATCTCCTTCATATTCGCATAAATTGACCACTTATCTATGTGATCAGGGGATGGATTATGTTGAATTGTAAGGAGATAATGTTGCTATGAGATTTGGTTTTTAAGCAATTATTGTAATGCTACAAGTTTGTCATGCCTTTGATGTGATGTGGATGGGATCCAAGCTGGAGGAATGGCCTTGAATCAGACACCAATGGTTGTAATTCCTTCTTCTATTCAATAAAGTGTTTGAACCGTTCTCCCATATGTTTGTATTTTTTTATAATGCTTATATGTGTGAATTGTATCTGATTCCTTTCACCTATATTCAATAGATATTTTGCTTTGATCGATTCTTTGTTTTCTGTTTGTTTACAGGTACTTCTCAAGCATATTAAGTATGGGAAGGAGTGACAGGATAGATACAAAGGAAACGAGAGGAAAGTGGAACTACAAGTAGGTATTCTCATCTTCTCATATTATCTATTGCTTATAGGAAAAGACTAAAACACTTTAAACTGTTGTTCTAAATATGGCTACTTATCTAGGGAATCAGTATTTATCCATAGATACCAGATTCTACAAAACATTGATGTACCCCCTTTTCTCATCTCAAAAGTTGTCCTGGTCCCATGGAGTTGTTCAATAGTTATATTCTTCAAATCTTGTATTTCTTCAATGGCAAAGACTTTGGAATCGAATTTTGGGGTTATTAATCTCAAAATATTTTCAGCAATAGTAGTATCCTTTATTTCGTCAATGAGAATTTTCATTGAGTTAATAATCTCATCTACTCTAAGGAAAAATCTTGTAATGATTTCATCATCATCCATTGTAAGTGTCTTATACTAAATTCTGTAGGTTTGAAGTCTAACACTTTTTACCTTAGTGTCACCTTCATAGCTTTGGAAAATATTTCCCATATTTCCTTTCCGTTGTTTAGTTGCATGAATTTCACAAACTCAGATTCTGCCAAACTTCCCAAGATAATATTTACACCCTTTGCATTGATCTCATACTATTTCTTCCCTAATCATCAATGGGAATGGAGGTTGGGTATTGATATCCACCTTCAAAAATTGCACATATGTCAACTCCTAGTGCCTAAAAATATTATCTCATTCCAATTTTCTTAAATACAAAGCTAGTTACATTAAAAAAATGTGCCTTGATAAAAGATATTCCGTCTTGACTTCTCATCTTGATGGATCTCCCTTTCAATGATCAAGCTTCTTCAAAGGGACCTTTTCTGATTCCATTTTTTAGGAATAATACTAAGAGGGGGATGGGGTGAATCAATATTTTAATTCACTTCAAACTTTCAATTTCTTATTTTTGTATGATATTGTTCTTCATGAAACCAACGTACGAACGTGACTTCAGTGAATGTAAACAATGTATATCCAGTTTACTTAATTTATCATAGCATTTATTAGTAAGTTAATTTAACCATTGCATTATCAATTCATTTACCATATAGTATGCATTAAAGAATAGATAAGTCACAACACATGAGAAACACACATAGAACACAAATATTTTAGGTGGAAACCCAATGTAGGGGAAAACCACCACTACCACTGTCTCTATCTTCTTTCTTATTATAAAATATTCATTACATTTAGTATTGGTGCATACTCTTACCAATAGACAAGCACACACTTGTAGGAGGTTAAAACCTCCACTCATTCTCCAATACCCATTGGAAGGGAGCTACAACCCCCTAATCTCATTTACCAACTCCTACGAGAAGGAAGCTCGTACCCCCTCACTAAAGGTCGCAACCATCAACACCTTGTGGACCACTTTTTAGAATGTTTCAGACTGGATCCACCTGTAAAACAATGACCAAACAACCTGTAGGCCTCTTTCCATCAAATTTTCATACTGGACCCACACAAACAATTAAACCCAAACCATTATCCAAACTGAAATACTAAAATGCAATTATGAATCACTGAATCTCTGCAACATCCAACTATTGAATATAAATCCCAACTAGAACAACTAAACTTTAGAATATGTACATGATTGTTCTTAATAGAACCTAGATATATACATGCTTCCTTCACATAAAACCTGCATACAAATCTCAGATTACTTAATACTAAATCATTTAGCTAACTGAATCACTGTAACATTGAATCAACCATTGAACCATTTACAAATCATTAATTTTAGAAAATTATATATTACAAAGCAATGGAACACATAAAATATTACAGAAACATAATAAAAGAAAATGCATAAAATAAGAGGCACACAGATATACGTGGTTCACCCAATTTGGGCTACGTCCATGTAGAAACAACCAGTCTTTCATTTTATATTATCTAGCAAAATGAAGAGATACAACCTACAACAGATCTTTTGTAATTTCCTCTTCGCTCTCACACAATCTCCTCTCTCTTTCTCACTTAGAATACACATCTACGTTTCTTCCACATTACAAAATGGGGTCCAATGCAGCGATACCTCTAAATAAAGAAGATAAATAGGCTCCCCACCCAACAATCTCCCACTTGGAGACTAATTATAGCAACTCCACCATTGCTTCATTTGCTGGACAATGACTCCACTTTGGACCTAGTTGTTTCTCATCTTCATCATCATACTTGAAGACCAATTGAAACCGAGAAGAATCTTAGTTTCTCCATGGTTACAACTTTTGTTAACATATATGTAGGATTCTAGCTAGTGTGTATATTTTCCAGCTTCAACTGTGCATCTTCCAACACTAACCATATGGAATGGTACTTGAGATGTATATGTTTAGTCTTCAAATAAAATGTAGAGTTATTTGAAAGATATATGGAACTCTAGATGTCACTATATAACCTACCCAACTCCTACTTCTTACCCAATTCATCCAGAAACCTTTGTAACAAAAGCATTTCTTTACTAGCCTCTGTAGATGCAATAATCTGCTTCTGCTTTTTAGAGTGCAACAACACTTTGCAATTTTGAAACCCAACTGACAGTTGTTCCACCTACAATAAACACATAGCTTGTGGTGCTCCTCCTGTTATCTCTATCACCGCCCATATCTACATCAACATATCCCTATATAGAAATGTTTGAACTACCAAAGCATAATGCTTGATTTGTGGTACCTCTCAAATACCTAAGGATCCACTTCACCACCATCCAATGTTCATTTCCTGGATTGTTCATGTACCTACTTACAACTCCCACTGCATGTGGAATATCAAGCCTTATGTAGACCATTGCATAAATTAAGCTTCCAACTACTGATGCATATAGAACTTTAGACATATAAGCCATTTCTTCCTGAGTCTTGGGACACATCTCCTTACTTAGTTTGAAATGGCTAGCCAAAGATATACTAATTGGTTTTGCATCCTGCATATTAAATCTTTTCAACACCTTTTGTATGTACTCACTCTAAGACAATGTTAATTTGTGACTCTTCTTGTCTCTAGTTATTCTCATACCAAAGATTTGTTTTGCAGCGCCCAAATCCTTCATTGCAAATGAGCTTACCAATTTTCTTTTGAGCACATTTATTTCATGCATGTCATAACCTAAAACAAGCATGTCATCTACATACAATAACAATATAATATAATTGCCATCATTTTTCCTTTCGAGATAAACACAATGATCAAAGTGACATTTGGTATAACCTTCTTCAAACATAAATCTATCAAATTTTAGATACTACTGCCATGGAGCCTATTTTACGCCATACAAGCTCTTCTTCAACATGTACACTAGTTTCTCCTCTCCTTTTACCTCATATCCTTGTGTCTATTGCATATATATTTCTTCCTCCAAATCCCCATGGAGAAAGGTTGTCTTTACATCTAACTATTCAAGATGAAAATCTTCAGCTACTACTAGACTTAAAATAGTTATGATTGAAGTCATTTTAACAATAGGAGAAAATATATCATAAAAGTCTATACCCTTTTTCTGTGCAAACCCCTTCACCACAAGTCTAGATTTATACCTTTTTCTACCTTCATCTTCTTCCTTCAACCTATAAACCCATTTATTTTGCAATTTTGTTTTACCTATAGGCAACCTGACTAAGTCCCATTTCTGGTTATGTACTAAGGAGTCCATCTCTTCTTTCATGGCATGCTCCCACTTCTTCTTGGTTTCTACTTGCACTGCTTCTTCATAACATTTTGGTTCACCAGAATCAGTCAATAGTACATAATATAATAAAGGAGAGTATCGTTCAGGGGGTATACTTATCCTGGTAGATCTTCTAATACCATGTTCAGGTGTTTGAGGTGCTTTTTGTTGTTGTTGTTGTTGTTGTTGTTCTAGTTATTGATCATTATTACTTTCAGGCACCTTCACTTTTTCTGTGATCTCATCAAGCACTATATATTCTATATTTTCTTTTTCTTGTTTCTTTCCCTACATTTGATCCTTATAAAAAAACTTTCATTGAATATGACATATTTGCTCCTAATGATTATTTGTTTTTCATAATCATAAAAGAGATAACCAAAATCATTAACACCATATCCAATAAAGGTACATTTCTTTGATTTTGTCTCAAGCTTTGTTCTATTTTCTTTATTAATGTGGACAAAGGCTTCACAACCAAAAGTCTTTAAAAATGAGTAGTTTACCTTTTTACCTGTCCATGCCTCCTCTGGAATACCACCATCCAAGGAACTTGAAGGCCTCTGTTTATTAGATAAACAACAATATCTACAACATCTGCCCAAAATTGTTAAGGTAATCTTGCATGCGATCTCATGCAACTTGCATGCTCCATGGTTGTCGTCTTCATCCTTTCTGACACACCATTTTCTTGTGGTGTTCTTGGAACTCTCTTCTCTTTGTGAATTCCATTCTCTGAACAGTACCTATCAAACTCTTTGCTGCAATATTCACCTTCATTTTCTGATCTGAGACACTTCAACCTTTTTCATGTCTCATTTTCATTCAAAGCTTTCCATTTCTTGAAAGTATCAAATACATCAAATTTATTTCGAATATAATAAATCCAGGTTTTTTTGGTTGCATCATTAATAAAAGTAACATAATAACGAGAACCACTGAGAGATGATACCTGAACAAGTCCCCATACATATTTATGCACAAGCTCTAATCTTTTGCTCTTCTTTTCTTTCCAAACTCTGAGGAATATGAATCTCTTTTGTTTTCCATAAACACAATTCTCACAAAATTTTAAATCAACATGCTTCAAACCTGGCAACAAATTTCTTGAGTGAAGAATCTGCATCTCCTTCTCACTCATGTGCCTAAGCCTATGATGCCACAATAATGTATTTGCTCCTGTAGAGGTTAAATAATTAATAAAATTAGAAATACCATTGCATAAATACAATGTACCAAAATTTTCTCCTTTTTCTATTACCAGGGCTCCTTTAGTGACCTTCCAGGTTTTATGTGTAAAAGTAGTTACACAACCTTCACCTCCCAATTGCGCTATTGAAATTAGATTTTTCTTTAGATATTGAACATGCCTTACCTCCTTCAAAAACCATTGGTTTCCCTTATGCTGTTTTATGAAAACTTTACCCATTCCAATGATTTTAGAGGATTTATCATCACCCAAATGAACCTGTTCAAAATCTCCTTGAATATAATCATGAAAATGTTTCCTATAAGGTGTGGCATGGAAAGAGGCCCCTGAATCTACCATCCAAGCATCAATAATATTTTCTAATGAAAGAATCAAAGCATCTTGCAAAATATCACCTGTCACATTCACTTCATGATTGTTTTCTTGTTGCCTATCTCCTTCTTTTCCCTTCCAAGGCTTGCAGTCTTTCTTTAGGTGTCCTTTCTTCCCACATTTCCAGCACACTATCCCTGATCTGCACTTGGATTTTCCTTTCCTTGACTTACTACAATATCCTGGGCTCTTTCCTCTTTCCATTTTTCTTCCCCTAGTCTTTATAGTCAAAACATTACTTGATGTCTCACTGGAGCTTTTCTGTCGCATTTCCTCATTGTTGTAGCAGCTACAACCACCCTCGAAAATTTTGGATTGAACCAATTTCAGAGAATACCTTGGAGAGTTTCACTTGATGACTGCACACACTCGAGTTCACTTCATGATCTCGTGTGAGTCTTTACATTCACCTTGCTTGTTTATTACACTCAAGTCTCTACATGTTGATGTCTAAGTTATGCTTGCGACTGTTTTCTGGTTATGCTCGAAGTCTTTGCTTCGTATGTGTTTATTGTGTTCGCCATGAAGGCATCTTTCACACTCACACATGGAGTCATATTCACTGTTGCACAAGCGTCGTCTTGATAATGAACAATCAATCACGAGTGTTGCGCTTGTCACTTGCACTGTCGGTCAATCATGTTGAACATGTGTGTCATGATGGTTTGGTCGTTTCATAGTCAAGTCATGCGAGTGTGTTTGTGTGATCACCTATGCATCTTTCGATTGTTCACACACTTAGTCATTTTTGTTGAAGTTCTAACAACCAGACTCCTCACTAATAGCCAAACCATCACCCTGCTTTCCACTTGATCTACTGTCAACTAGAATAGCACAGAAGCACCAAGATAGTTCTTTCAAGCTGTGCTACCCACAAGCAATTTAATCAGCACTCATGCTAGCCACCCAGATAGTCGACCAACTTTTCATCTCAGAAATTGCATAGTGCTCATGAGCAAGCCTTCCACTGCCCATCAATCATCTTAGCTCAAAAATTGCACAGAGATGATCAGCAGGCCGGCCTCCCAGCCTTAAGGTAGTTTTCCCAATGAACAACTCCCAGCAGCAGACTGCCTGTTCCCTCCAGGAATTGTGTAGTTTCTACTACGAGGGACTGAGCAGCCAACTGGAAATTCCCTCTAGGAATTGTGAAAGTCTGGGTGCCAGTGACCCTAGTAGCCAACTAGAAGTTCCCTTTGGGAATTGCACAAGTCTGGCTACCAGTGACCCCATCAGCTAACTGGCAGTTCCCTCTACGAATTGCGTAAGTCTAGCTGCTAGTGACCCCAGCAGCCAACTGGCAGTTCCCTCTAGCAATTGCATAGATTTGGCTCCCAGTGACCCCAACAACTAACTCACAGTTCCCTCTGGGAATTGCGTAGATTTTGCTGCTAGTCTCCCTGGCAGTTCCCCAGAAAAATTGCGTAATCCTTGCCTGCTCACTCCTCATGAAACCCGACTTGTTCCTCTGGAAGATTGCGCAAATTTGGTTGTCCATCCCCTGCTAATTGTTTATTCCAGAATCTGCATAGAGCATGCCTACCTTTCCCTCCTGCATCCCGGACTATCCCTTCCAAACTTTGCGCAATTTGGCCTCCCAACCAAGCCATACCTTGCAAGCAATCACTGTCGACTCAGATTGTCTATCTCCATCCCTCAGTGACTCTTGCACAGTTTTCATCAGCAATTGCCTAGAGCCATCATCCCACATCACAGCCTTGGTACCTCTCCCGATCACCCACATATGAATGGTCATGTGTCATGGTAGACTAAGAGGTTTTGGATTTGATGTTGTCTCGTCATGAGTGAATGCAGATATTGGTACACCAAAAAAAATGTCAAGACGACGAATTGGATGAACGAAGGGAGCACATGCAGATGGACAGGTTCACCAGCGGATGAACGAACGAAAAATGTGAAGTAGACAAATGCGATAAACATGCACCTTCAAGAACAAGTGAGCCTGTCAAGCCTTCCAACATGAAAGCAAGGAACAACATGCTAGAGCTTCATCAAGTGAACCAAGGACCATTAAAGACTACTCGCACTTCGCCGTGCAGAGGTGAAGCTATGATACACCATGAACATATCCATCACTCAGTAGCACTATAGCTTGAAATGCACTCTAGTAGCAACATGAATGTACCAAAATTATCATGTCAAGGCATGTCGAGTCAAGTCATGAGTCATGTTTCACACATCTCTACTATGGGCTTGTTGTCAATCAATGTGATGTAATGTGGAAGTCCAAGAGACCCACTTGTTGAACATAGAGTTATATAAGTCAGAAAGTCTTGGAAGTTGAATGGTCATGAGGGTAGTCGAACAACCACAAGGGTCAGTTTCACCCTTGGCTATAAATAACCACCTCATTTGTACATGAAAGGACTTTTTCACCTCAGCTCCTCCCACATAGCCAAGAGAGTCTGTAATATTTTCTTTGAGGAGTAAGTAGTGGCTCCAATTCCCCGTTGATGGGGTTAGTGATGTATGGTGTAACGATGTGTCTTGGAACTTTCTCTTAATTCAGAAGCTTGTCAACATGCCAGCACATTTTCACACATGTACTATATTGTTGTAAGACTGATCTTTAACACTTGTAATGCATGTTGCATTAACCATGTGTTCTACATCTGAACTGATTCATTTGTTGTAATGCATAATCTATTAATGGAAATGTGTTGTATATGCTGTTAATGTTTTCCTGTCCATGTCAACTGTTTTGCCGGACATCGAACAAACCTTTCAGATGAACCTCGCTGTAACAATAGTCACACTCATCTCAAACTGATCTGTGATTATTGTACGTGTTACCTTACCTTATATGTTGTGACTGTCACATCTGAGTGGACTGCTCTGCTAGAAGCTATGTATTTCCTTTGTGTCATGTGTTCCTAACTGAGTTGGGACTGATCCCTTTCAACTTGGAACTCACCTTCATCTTTTCCCCTCACAGTGAAGGAACCACTGACACAAGTACACTTACACTCACTAGGCACGCGAACCTCACTTCTCGAAGACAAAGCGAACCACTCTCTTGTACTGACAAGCAAGAGTTGAGGCAAATCCTTAAGACAATGGCAATTGGGCCATCATACTAGATGGGATTACCACACCAAATGGTGTGAGGTCTAGTTGGGACTTCATACTGGGGTGATCCCTTGAATGTTGGCAAGTCTAGCACCATCAACACTCGCTAAGGATTGCACTGACGACATCGTCTAACTTTAAAGTACTATATCCAAAAATAGAGTTACTAATGACCATAACTAAACCATTCCAACTTTCTAGCAATGAGCATAGAAATAACAAAGCCCTAACTTCATCATCAAAAGTTACCCCTACAAAACTTAACTAACTGGTAACTGTATTAAATTCATTTAAATTATTGGCAACAACTCCACCTTCTGGCGTATTCATGTCAGATAAATGCTTCATAAGAAATACCTTATTTGAGGCTGAGCATTTTTCATATAGCTTGGCCAATGCTGATATTAAACCCTATGTTGTCGTTTCCTTTGAAATATTAAAGGCTACCAACGTCACTAGGAACAACTGTATTGTTCCAAGTACCTTTCTGTTGAGAATATTCCATTTTGTGTCTATCATACTCATCATCTTTTTTGTCTTTCCGCTCAATGGTAGGTATAAATATTTCTGATACAAGTAATCTTTCATCTGCATCTTCCACAACCGGTAGTTTTGGCTGTTGAATTTGTCGACCCTAAACCTACCATCTTCTGCCATTTCTCCCACTTGAACCAGAAGCCCTTCTCTCTTGCGCGTTTATCAACTAAATAGACCTTCGGCTCTGATACCAGTTGTTAGAAAATTATATATTATAGAGCAATGGAACACATAAAATATTGTAGAAACATAAACATAGAAAACACATAAAACAAGAGAGACACAAATATACGTGGTTCACCTAATTTGGGTTACATCCACAGAGAAACAACCAGTCCTTCCTTTATATTATCCAACAAAATGATGAGATACAACCTACATCAGATCCGTTGTAATTCCCTCTTCACTCTCGAACAATCTCCTCTCTCTTTCTCACTCGGAATACACATATATGTTTCCACCACATAACGAAATGGGGTCCAGTGCAGCGAAACCTGTGAATAAAGAAGATAATCAGGCTCCACACCCAACAATTAAATCATACCCAATCATACTTATGTACCATTAAAACTGATCAATAGTTCACTTCACAACCAAATCTACCCAATCCACACTTCCAGGCATAGATCATCATGATATAGACATCATTAACACACAACATCAAACATAATAGAATTGATAAAATGCCATCATTAAGAAGAACTACAAACCATAGTACATATATGTGCCTTATACAATAAAAATAAACATATGTATGTGTTCAACATACACAACATCCATGTACGAATTTCAACATACTAAGTAAATTATCGCGAAATTTATACGCTATATTACTGAACTAGATCCATGTATGTATGCGACAGACCAAAAGAAAACCTGAGTACAGATCTATAATATTTCGCTATAAGTATAACTTCACACTCAACAACCTTTACCGTCAAAATTAGACTTCTGAATAATTCATTTAGATCAAAACATCACTACAATCATAGATTCATCATTGTTAGCAACTTAGACATTTGCAACAAGTAAATCAATCAAGCATACATGTCAACATATCTTTAGACATTTTATATTTGAGTTTTCTCCTTGCTCCCTGGTGCACGCCTGATTCAGATCGAATCATTCATCAATAATTCATTACTTGCACACTTAACACTTTGATCTCCATCTGCTTATATAAATTTTCCTTAGATAATACCTTAGGTAAATCCCTTGGTAATGTCATTAGTATTCTTTGACGAGATCAAATAAACATTGTCACAACCATTACTATGGGTCAATACCATAGTAATGACCTTTGGTATCCATACTACCATGATTTATATTTTATATGTGATTTTTACCTACAAGACTTGTGTATGTACACGACCCTTCTTCATAGGATCTGCATATACTTTCTCAAACTTCACTTTTATCATCCATTTGTCACTACACTGTCATTTCTTTGTCCATAGAATTTGTAGCATCTCAGTCATCAATGTTGACATCAATTATCCATAATTCGAACATCCTCCTCACATTTAACCATAATATAGTTCCTCCTCCTTCCTTCTTCATCCCATTTTCCTTTCTTCTTTTCTTGCATTCTAGGTTTCCTCCATATTCTTCTTATCGCTCACTCCATGATCCTTAATGTCTCTTAACTTCTATTACTCTCATTTCAATTTTTTGGGTGACTTGGGACACGATACACATCAATGATCAAACCAATTTGACATCCAATTCTACCATAATTAGTAACAATAAATATAGAGTCATTTGCAACAAATATTTCTTCTTTTGCAACATTCTTTAATGAAGGAAAGACAAAAGTGTCCTTATCCATATGATGGGCATGCCCAAGAGAGACCATCCAATGAAATTTAGAACAATGAACTTCGAGTTCTTCAGAAGCTACAATGGAAATGGTATTTTTATGTCCTTTACCCTATGAAAGTTAATTCTATTGGTTGGTTAGTCTATTAGTAAATAAGTCAGTACCTCATCTTAAGGCTATTTTACCTTTTATGTAAGACCATTGATATTTTTCTAGTAAGCCTTCTCAACATGTCTTATTTTTCCATAACATTAGCATGCCTTCCTCTTCTTCTTATATTTCTTATTTCATGGATACACACCATGCTTTTATTTTCAATGATGGTTGAAGGAATCCTTTTTTATTATATGAAATACATATACTAAGGAAACCCATTGGGATTTTCCCCTCATTCCAAGGATAGTACCTAGGCTAAATTGGATTATTCAAGGTTCAAAAGATAATGCAATAATATACTCATTAAGTTTTCAACATGTCACTTGTAGGAATTGATCTTGCATGAGGATGATAACACTCCTCTCAACCACCTCAATTAGAACAAACTCACATAAAAAAGGTCAACAATATCCATATCATGGTAACCTCCATCACATTTCTCTTCATTACAAAAATGACCTCTTATAAAGGTATATCACTCATTTTATTCTTTTAGAAAATCTCAATTACTAGGAAAAAATATTGAACATAAAACATCATAGGTTGTTTTCATATTGACTCATGTTCACTTCAATAAGTTGACTCCCCTTCTTTAGAAAATCCTTTCCACTTTCATATAACCTCAACTACATGTCTTTGACATAAGCCAAATAATCTTCAATCCTATAAAAGGAGGAAGGGTTAAGAGATATAAACTATTTCTCAATCTAGATCACCCGATCTTCATCAATTTTGTCAAACAAATTCAACTTCTTCTAAACTTGATTTAGATAGTTGACTTAGCTTAGATGAAACACGATCCCCATGGATGTGTAGGTCATTAGAAATTTTGTAGCTCCATCATTCTTCCAATTAATAATGAGATTTTCATGCTCCTCCTTATGCTTTGGAATTGTAATCCTCATGAATTACAAAAGAGTTTTACATTTTAAATATTGTTTCCATATTTTGAGTAAATTATGTTATAATTATGACCATTTGAAACTATTTTTTCTTTCTAAGAGATCATAATAACTTTTCATGCCATGATCCAAACCTAAGTCAATGTACTTTAGAGATTCCACTTAAGTACAACAAAATATAAAATAGAAACTTCCAAAGCATCTGCTAGAGAAGCATATTATATCTCCAACCATCAGCTATGATACCATCTTAGAAAACCAAGGATTGTAGAAGTTGTTAAATATGAATTCTAATATAGGTGGTGCCAGTAGACAACATTACTAACATTACTAAGTAGTGAGAATAACTCAACATACATGGAAAAATTTATGATAGTAGTATGATAGATTGATCCATATGATCATCTATATATAACCAAAAGTGTAAGAAAATCCCACAAAATAGGGAATACGTAGTTTATTTTCATCAACTTAGGTATGCATAAGATCCTAATTTCATGCCTCGATCTACACACCAATTGAGTTGCTCATGACTAGTTTTAGTGTGTCTAGTTGATTATCTTTAGAATAACAGTGATTGATTATCAAAACTATAGAGATGGAAAGATTCTACATTCTTTCAAGCCTCTAATGTATATAGATGTGGATTCTTCATTCAAAACCCCAAGAGTGGTCCCTTAAGAAATAGAAGTCTACAAGACATAGTCAGTACACCTAATAAGACAAGATTTCATGCATCCCAAGTATGGACCCAATCAACTTCATTATGCCCATTTGGTTGGTTACTTGGATCCACGGGGGATTCACTCATGAACCTTTGACATATCATGTGCATTTGTGCCATATTAAACAATACCCATAATTTGACTACATATTGGAAAATCCCTCTAAAAATCACATTATTTAACCCCCTACCAATATGAAGCCAATACAACTTCCCAATTAAAAAAACCCCTACTTTCGCTAGATATTGTAGGTATCCATTCTTTCAATAACATTTTTTATACCCCTTTGTATTTTTTCATTAACTTTGAGTTCCATTTTTTTATATTTGCCAATATAAAAACCCTTTACCCCCTATATATCCCCCAATATATTATGTCATTTTTTCCACAATATATATCCCCCAATATGAGCCCACTTAGTATGATCTTTCTCCCCAGTGAAACCCCCGTGATTAACTCTTCTCCATAGTCAAATCCTTGTTAATAAATGATCCAGGTGGATATTGGTGGCCACCTGCCAAGTCCACCTGGACCCCCACCTCAACATTTTCAATTTCCTTAATTATAGCGCAGTTTACTATTTTTAGCAGTTTTTCGGGTCTTGAACTTCCGGAGCCGTTTTGAGGCCCTGAACGACGTTTTTTGGGAAATCTTGCTCTGCGATTTTTTAAATAAAAAAACGTCTTTCCCGTCGTAGTCCTCGGAGAGATCTTTCCAACGGGCTATCATGTGCGTCAAACGGAGATCGTATGCCAAAGTTACGACCCCGGGAAGTTGATGTACCAATTTACCCAAATGGGGCCCATAGTTTGGCGTTTCATCTTCTAGGGTTAGGTTTTGGAATGTTTTCCATTGTTTCTCAACAATAAATAGGCCTTCGAACCTCATTGTAAGACATTTCAGAGGCATGTAGCCACACATCTCTTCTCAGAGATAAGCTACCATCGCCCTAGCTGGTTT